>JACERP010000051.1:0-260000 GCA_014080715.1 Scenedesmus sp. NREL 46B-D3
GTTGGGGTGTGCCCACGTAGCCACCTGCAGAAGCGGAGGCATACGTGTCAATGCACACCTTACTGCTGGAGGCATACGTGTCAAGAAGCGGAGGCAGAAGCGGAGGCAGAAGCGGAGGCATACGTGTCAATGCACACCTGTTGGACTGCTGCAGTGTGCATGTCAGCAGAACTTGCGTTATGGCAGCTAATAATGACTGTTACAAAGCAGTCAAACATATGAGTACTTATTTCTGAGGCAGCTGCCTTAGCAACAAGTACTTATATGTTTGACTGCTTTGCAACAGTCATTATTAGCTGCCATAACGCAAGTTCTGCTGACACGCACGCTGTGCCAAGAACAACTATAGCCTGATGCCCGTTGACCCTGCAGCAACCACTGTGCAGGTGCCTGCACAGCCTCCTTGATTGTCTGGTACATGTCCAAGTTGCTGTTGCCCAGCACATACATGTCCAAATCCTGTGCGCTGGAGTCCCACGGATGGTCATGAGGCTGCAGCATGATGCCTGTTTGACCCTGCAGCAACCACTGTGAAAAAGATGAAGAAGCAAAGGCAAGCAAGTGTCACCCTACCCTGCATGCGAGGCTGCTCATGTAAGCAAAGCTGGATCCACCCACTGTACTGCGCCATTGGTGACTGTGATTGAAATTGTCTGCAACAGGCAGCAGCGGGGCACTGCAGCGTCGCCATGCAAGCAACACAGCGTTGGCAGGAGAGCAACAGAGGGACCGGCAAAGACTGCTGAACAAGACTGTTATGTCATAACAGATGCACTCAAGCTAGAATATCAACAGGCATCTGCGACAGCCGCCTTGACTGGCCTGCCCATGCAGGAGAGCCTGATCGGTAGCTGATATGCACTGCACTAGGACATACATTGCTCATCTGGCTGAGCAGAAACTTGTCATCTGATGGGGCAGTTTCATCTTCCTGCACAGACTGTCCAACAAGAGCATGCTCACTGAGCACCACACGCACGCCTGTCCAGGTTTGTCCTGCACATACTAGACCTGCTTCAGCTTCATTTGCAGCGCTGCCTCAAATGCAGGCAGGTGCAGCGGCACTTACCTTGAGCAAGTCGTTCACAGTGCCCATGAAGTTGTCGCAAAATTGACGTTGCAACGTGACCATGTCCAAGACGGGCAGCGGGCGAGGGGGCACCTGCCGCTCGCCCCGCACAGCCCCCACCTCAATCAGCAGCTGGGTGCCGCGGTGCAGCTCCACGAAAGCCTCGGGCGCAACATGCACCGTCATAGGCAAGCGGACGACCGGGCCAGCCGTGCTCGGGGGCCGGCAAAGCGCATCAAATACTCCGATCGTACTTCGCTGGGGATGGCACCGGCTGCAGCTGGGGATGGCGCCGGAATGTAGTCCGAGAACTTGGCCCTTGAGTCATGGCCATGCGCCAGATGCCTCGTGACATGGCCAGGGCGCCCATTTGGCCGCCTGGGAACTGGCGGCAGAGCCTGCAGCGGACAGGTCAAAAGCACAGTGCAGTCACACTTACGTCGCCCGTAAGTTGCTTAGTTGTGCTCAGAGACAAGCAAAACAAACACATATGCCGATGAACTGCCCCAGGTTGGTGTGCAGCAGCAGGAGCAGCAGCAGCAACAGCAGCAGCAGCAGCAGCAGCAGCAGCAGCAGCAGCAGCAGCAGCAGCAGCAGCAGCAGCAGCAGCAGCAGCAGCAGGCTGATGTCGTCCGCTGCTCTGGTCCATCCACAAAGTCCAGCCACAAAAAGAAACGTTGTCACACTCTGATGCACTTCATCTCACCTGCAATTGTGCTGGAGCATAATCGCCGAGAGCAGACGTCATGTTGCAGCTGCGCAGTGGAGTAAGTACCAGATAGCGGATTGCTCGCGTAGATATCAGGTCTAGACCGTTGTGCTACCCTTACGTGACCGATTCGCTATCACATTGTTGCGGTCTCTACTGCGCAGCTGCAGCATGACAGCACAGCACCTGGAAAACCCAGAATAGTGAGCGCCTGGGTTGTCACGTCATAAGGGCTGGTGGCCCTGACAACGCATCTAGAGACCTTTAGCTGCACGCGACACTACAATTGGTAGCTGAGAGTAAATTGTAGTGTCGCGTGCAGCTAAAGGTCTCTAGATGCGTTGTCAGGGCCACCAGCCCTTATGACGGGACAACTCTCCCCCACCTAATCAACACTCGTCCTCGAGTGTTTCCGGGGAAGCCTTTTTTTTCGCACACACCGCGAGCACTTCGAACTCCCGCCACACCTCACTGGTGCGTCGCGCACAGTAGTGCAACTGTCGCCAAGAGCAGGTTTCGAACTCACGCCCTGTCCCACAGGATCTGGAATCGGCCACCCTACCGATTCCACCATTCGCCCTCTCGAATGGTTCCTCTCAGCTACCAATTGTAGTGTCGCGTGCAGCTAAAGGTCTCTAGATGCGTTGTCAGGGCCACCAGCCCTTATGACGTGACAACTAGTTGTGACAACTAGTTGTCACGTCATAAGGGCTGGTGGCCCTGACAACAAAGAAGAGGGGTTACATGGTGTGCACAGGCCCTGACAACAAAACAAAGAAGAGGGGTTACATGGTGTGCACAGGCGACTACGTCGCAACGAACACCCGAAAACAAAGAGAGCTGCTAGAAGTTCAGCGGAAAAACAGACTGTCACCCAAAAGAGGCCCACCCCGAGAAAGCCTCTGTGCGCGAGACATGACACGTGGCTCTGCAGGCAGAACCGTCAGACTCACAACACGCAGTGTAGAATTCTATTGGGGACAAGCAGCATGACTAACCTAAAACAGTGTCGGTGACAGCAAGCCATACTTGTGCAGTACAGCGGGCGGGCTGAACTCAACGGGACAAAGTTGGCCAGTAAAGGTCAATACCTTGGTCCGAGGCAGCAAACAAAGGGGGGGGGGAGCAGAGTACCTGGCAGCTGCTGCAGGGGCAATGCAACTGCATATTGCAGCAGCCGCACCACAAACCGTACAGCTCCTGCAGCGCAGGACCACCAGTCTCAGGCTTGACAGAGAGCAAACGGGCATAAATACATGCAGAATGGTGGCTATCACCGCCGTACCACACGCAGACCATTACCCCGCAACACAGTGTGCCAGGAGATAAACGGCTGCCGGGTCAACAGCTGGTTCTTGCACCGCCGCGGCACTCTGGCCGTAGCGGCAAAGTCAGCAAGCGCATCCCCAAAAGCACCAAGTGCCGCACGTACCGCCACCTGCTCCACCAGCACCGGCACCACAAGATCACTTGCCACAGCCCAGGCCGCTCTGCGGCCTTTTTCAAACGCATGTATAGATGCCAGGCAGACCATATCCCACACCAGTCGGTGCACATTGTGATGAGAGGAGCAAGCCAGCCACACCGCACGACACGGCAGTCTCTCACCTGCCGGCAACATGTTGAATGCTCTTAGCTGACCTTCAACCTCGTCACGCACAGCAACTGCAACAGGACACGTCCAGAAATGGTGCTCCACACCCGGCACAGCAGCAGAGCACGCCGCGCATCCCGTGGCAGTCTGCATACGCTGAGCAGTAGGGAATGCATTCAGGGCCAGGCGCCATGCAGACTCTTTGTACACGTTAGCCACCCGCACACACCACCACCGTGACAAAACCAGTCGCACCGGTGGCAACTGTGCCACGGCCGGCAACCCATCCAGGGCTCTAACACTAGCAACAAAAGCTGCATGACGGGGAGCAATTGCTTCTAACGCACGGAGGCTTTGCAGCTGCGTGGCAGTAGCGACAGTCAGGTCCTTCAATAACACAACATCATCAGCACCGCCACCTGGTCGCCGCCAGCCCAAGCTCGCACACATCGTCTCCCGCGCTAGCAAGAGGTCATCTGGGAGTAAAGAAGATAACTGCGCAATGGGCGCACCCGCAGCAACAGCCGCGGTGAAACGCGCCCGCGCAGCAGCAACCCATGCAGCTGGCACCAATGTCAGCAGGGCCTGCACATGCTGGCGGGCCAGCTGACGGTCACCATACTGCGGCCTACTGCACAACCAAGGGCCCCACACCTCACGCTCATAGGCTGAGCGCTGTGCCGAGAGCCCAGGGAGAGCACAAACTCGGTCCAGCTCTGCCAACAACACCACCGCCTGGCCCAGAGACTGCAGCTTCGGGAGCTGCAGCAGGCCAAACGCCACCGCATGCTCCAAGCCCACTACCACCTCACGCTGTTGGTCAAACCACTGCCAAGTTTGTACCGCCGTAAAAATAGGGTTAGCCCATAGTGGCGCGTCCCAGCACAAACCATCCACATCCAAAGGCTGGCTGCCCACATGCCGCAACGGCGGCAAAGCGCGCAAACCCATAGCCAAAACCCGCAACGGCTTGGGCAGGACCACATCAGCCTGGGCAACCGGGAAAATATGACGTCGATGACATAGCAATATGCCCCAAGGGCTGCTAGCTGTGGCGCGTGTAAAACAATCCATTGTACTGGCCCAGCGCGTCCAAAGAACGCGCGCCACAGCCACCCAAGGTGCAGTGCCACCTTGCAGGAAAGGCAGAGCCTCACAGGCCCAACGCGACAACAGATGATGCTGAATTGGCATCAAACCAAAACCACCACACTTAGGATGGGCTGCCATACAATCGCTTGGGATACCAGGGGCCCGCCGCAGATCCTCGTCAGGGCCCTTGCCAGCATCAACTAGCGCTGCTGTCCACCGCGTCAAATTGTCCGTCACTGTAGCAGGCAGTTGACCAGCAAACTGAGCAGCATATAGAAGGGTTGACAAGGCGTAAGCATTGGCCGCAAACGCCCTGCCAAAAGCGGACAACTTGGAGAGGCGACTTATGTTCTGCATGCGGCTCCGCACCACCTCCAATCTGCCCTCCCAGTCCACACTGCTGTTGCCCCGCCCATCAAACACGACCCCCAAAGATTTCGCTTGCTGCACCAGTGGCATGGCACCCAAGTTCTGCCCCGCCCCACTCGTCACAGCCGCCGCTCCTGGCAGCTGCCCTACCTGCAGCAAACGTGATTTTGCGGGGTTCAGTCGCTGACCAGAGGCTGCAGCGAAATCATCCATGCAACCGAGGAACGTGGGCACATCAGCAAGCGACAGCAAAAACACCTCAGCATCGTCAGCGTACTGCGTCGCCGCAAGCTGTTGGCTGGCTGCAACAATGCCAATGCCGCGCTGCTTCAAGAAGCATAGTAGCGCCTGCCCAACAAACAGGTATAACAGAGGTGCCAAAGGACACCCCTGTCGAACTCCAGCTTCGCAACGGTAAAAAGGACTGCCAAAACCATTCACTGTGGCGCATGTGTGCGTATCCGTTAGCAGCGTGCGCATCCAACCGACAAACCCATGTCCGGCCCCAAGCGCTGTTGCTACATCATACAGTAGTGATCTATCCACAGTGTCGTAGGCTTTGGCAAAATCAGTAAAGACAACAATAGCCAGGCCCTGACAACGATTGATTGATTGAGGAGAGTTACATGGGTGTGCACGTTGGAAACGGAACACTTCGAGGCTGCAGCGCGCAGGACACGAGAATAAACCACAAAAAGCCTCAGAGAAGCAATTTGCAGCTTCCTCACCCAAAATAACACAAACTCTGCGCAGAGAAAAATCATCAGGACGGAACAAAAAGGTGTCAACGTCAGCGAAATAGGATTGGAACATGCAGACATGGCAACAACTAGCAGGTACTGGGCACCTCGGTGCTCCTGCTTCAGGTGTTGAAGACATTGTACAACATGATGATCAACATGATCATAACTCTCTGCTACTAGAACGCGCACAAAGCAACAGCATAACCCGCAGCGCCGTGGCACCACAGGCACCTGCCACCCTACTGATGTGTCTGGCAAGGCCACACCCCTGGCAATGGCACCTGCCCAACACACGTACTGGCTGACACAGGCTGCATGAGAGTACTAACAGCACAAGACATGCAACCACATGTAGCAAAACGGATCAAAGAGCAGAGGATGCAAGAAATAACCCCAATTCATGCTATGACGCAGAGGCCAAGTCCCTTCTTGGTGCTAGCTGCAGCCGGCCTTCAACCACGCGTAAAAAGGGGTGATCAGCTGGCACAATATCCAGCCAGGTCAAGGGTGCCGCCTTGATGACTATGAAGTCAACCAGCAGCTCCCAAAACCTAGCCACCGCCGCCTTCTTCTTCGTCTGCACCAGCTCATCAAGCTCCTGCTGTCGCCGCTGCTGAAGCTGTAGCTGCTGCTGCTCTCTGTGCTGCCTCACTGCCTCATTATGAGCCAGTTGCGCAGCTGAGGGAGTAGCAGGCTGCAACAACTGAGTGATAAGCTGCTGGTCAGCAGGTGGCGCCCGGGCAGGGCCACCTGCTGGACTGGCAACAAGGTAATGCTGCCTGTTTAGCACATGCTGTAGGTTGGCTGCCCTCCTGCCAACATCCATAGCATTGAAGGCCGCCAAACACACGACACGCCACACGCATGTGAGCACACTCCGCCCACCATGCGGCGGTTGCATGAGCCAAATATGCTGCATACTTAAAGCTGAGGATCCAGGCGTGCGAGTGCACCATGCTGTAGGCAAATTCTCCACTATGGACTGTACCACCGCTTGCGCAACAGGGCAGTGCCAGTAATGGTGGTCATACCCAGGCATACACGCACCACACAAGCAAGCACGCTGCACGCCCGGCATGCGAGCAGCAGTAGGTACACCATTCAACACCACACGCCAGAACACCTCTTTGATGCGGTTATCCCAGCGCAACTTCCACAGTTTACGCTGCGCAGCGGTCACACTACCAACACCATCCCTAGTCGCTGCTGAATTTGAGTTATTGAGTGCAAGGACCACAAACTGACGTTTCCGAGCCTGCTGCTCAACACGCAAATTACGCAGCTGCAAGGCGGTAGCTGTCTTCACGGACAGCCGCCTGATGGAGCAGGGCTTGCCTGCAGGCAACAAATACCAGCCAAGCCGTGAGACCAGCATGCATTCAACAATTTGTTCTGCCTCAGATGGCACTGCAGGAGCAGAAGGCAGAACAGCTGGCCAGCCTGCTCTTGCTGCCTCGCTTGCAGCAGCTTGAGTCCATGCAAGAGGCACATTATACAGCAACAAGTTGAGGTCATCAAACTCGCCCTCAGCATTGCTGCTGCTGCATGGGATCAGAGGGTGGGGCAGTTTGGCTTGTACCACACGTTCAATCACACGATGAGACCTAATCAAATCCCCAAGTGTACGAATGGTGGGCCTGACCTTCCCGCCCGTGTAGTAGAATGCAGCTCTAGCCGGCGGAACAGGCAACACATGCAAACCACCCGGCCTAGCACCAGGGATACCCCCAAGCAGGAAACAATTGGCAAAGACAGGGGCCAGAGCACACCAAGGCCCAGGCTGTAGAACCGGGGCACTGGAAAGAACAGCCATCTGCTGGCGCAATTGACCTAAACCTGGGGACGGCTGCCCTGGAGGCAGGGGCGGCTGCGTCTGCAATGGCTGCTGCTGCTGCTGCTGCTGCTGCTGCTGCTGCTGCTGCTGTTGCGGCAGCGTTTGCCGCTGCTGTAGCGGCAGCGCTTGCTGCTGCCGTGGCGGCAGCGGTTGCTGCTGCTGAAGCAGCAGCGGTTGCTGCTGTTGTAGCGGCAGCGCTGGCTGCTGTTGCTGTGGTTGCTGTTGTTGTTGCGGTTGCTGCTGCTGCTGCTGCTGCTGCTGCTGTTGCACATCACACACATCCCCCAGTGCTTGCAGCCCAGAGATCATGCGGCGCAAAGGTGGCGGCGGCACCCCAGCCCACTCAGCTGGTGATTGGGTGTCAGCTGCGCAGTCAAAAAGAGCCAGAGGGCCCCACCAACAACACTTGGAGCGCAGGCAAGCTCTGCCAATGTTGACCCATGGAATGTCTGTATCATGAGGCGCAGTAGCAAAGAACGCCCCCCACCACGCATGTCGAGCAACCATATGCTCATACCAAGGCAACACACCAAAGCCACCATCAGCTGGTCTGCCAACAAGAAGTCGCGCAGGAATGCCGGTGAACTTTCTAGTGACATCAGAGGGTGCCAATCCCCTGTCAACCAACTTGGCCACCTTGGCCTGCAGATGCTGACACTGTTGCGCGGAAGGCAGGTCTGAGAATTCCGCAGCATACAAGAGTTTGCCAACCCCGTATGATGCACTGCCCATACCCCTGCCAAAAATGGACAGCGCCTTTACGCGGGACAACCTTGTCAAGGCTGCAAATTGCAAAAATGGACAACGCATCTACTAGTTGTCACTTTTTTTTTTAGAAGAAGAGGGGTTACATGGTGTGCACAGGCGACTACGTCGCAACGAACACCCGAAAACAAAGAGGGAAGAAGAAGAACCCCCAGGGTTGTCAACCCCTGGTTGGGTATCCCGCTTTCCATGTTAATTCATGGAGTCAACCGACTACGTCGGCCGGAGGCAACGAATCCATTCCCCCTGTGTTTAACGGGACTCTTCTGCCGGCAATCCGGCAGCCCACCGCTGGTTCTTCTGTCGGGGTAAGGGGCAAACCTCCGAAATCCCCTTACCACCCAACTATGCCGCAACCGAGAATCGATCCGGGAACCGAATCGTCTGGGGAGGGCGACACAGGAGGGCCGGCCAAGTTTTTTTGCAGCCGCCGTTCCGACCCAGAATCGAACCTGGGACCTAACCCAGGCCCTGGGTAAACAAAGAGGGCTGCTAGAAGTTGTCACAACTAGTTGTCACGTCATAAGGGCTGGTGGCCCTGACAACGCATCTAGAGACCTTTAGCTGCACGCGACACTACAATTGGTAGCTGAGAGGAACCGTCATGCCCATGCTGAAGGCGGCGCATGCAACAGCACTGCAGCCACCAGCGGCTCGGCAGCCGACAGCACCCAAGGAGGATGCGTTGAAGGTGCTGACAGTATCCGTTTACGCATACTACGACGCTGCCAGCATCACGACGCAGCTGATTGCCAAAGCAGTAGGCCCTCCAGGGCTGGCTGCTGAGGTGGGGCAGCAGCTGGACTCGCGGGGTGTCTTCCCGCTGCCTGCGCCATATGGTGACGGCGGCGTGGCGGGCCCTGCAGCTACCCTCACGGTAGCCACGCAGCCTGGGGGGGTGCCGGATGCAGTCTTCCGGGCAGGGCTGGTCAAGGGGGTCAACCACCAGCTCTCTGATGAGGGGCTGGCTGCCACCATGGCTGGGCTGGGCAAGGGGGCCCGCGTAGCAGGGGTCTGGCAGGTGTCTGGCCTGGAGGACAGCAGCGTGCCCATGGCGGAGGACAGGCTGGTGGTGATGACCATCCCCTGGGAAGTGAAGTCACAGGGGCTGATGAAGTTCCTGCAGCTCGCTGACTGCGCAGGGGTGGCAGGTACGCCCAGCCTCCAGCGCATGCAGCACGCGCGGGCGTCCATCAGGTTTGGCAGCATCCCCGCCCCTGTGCGGCCTTCATTCCTGTCCGCTGCAGATTTTGAGCCAGCCGCCGCCTCCGGTGCTCCTACAGCAGGGAAGGCTGCTGCAGGCGCTGCAGCCGCCGCGGCTGTGAGCAGCTCGGCGAGTGCGGCAGGGAGCTATGGGGCTGTGCTGTTGGGCAGCCACCTGGCGCCAGCAGCTGCCGCAGTAACAACAGCGGCCCCCAGCGCAGCTGCAGCAGCATCAGCAGCAGCAACAGCAGCAGCAGCAGCGGCAGCAGCAACGGCGGCAGCGCCCACCTCAGCCACGTCAGCGGCAGCAACGACGCCAGCAGCAGCAGCAGCAGCAGCAGCAGCAGCAGCCGTAGCAGCAGCAGCGGACCCAAGATCCAGTATTTCGGCGACAGCTGCAAAGCCAGCAGCACCAGCAGCACCAGCAGCAGCAGTAGCAGCCGCACCGTCTGCTTCGGCAACAGTGGTGGCCTCTGCTGCAACGGCAGCCACAGTGGACGCTCCTGGCCCTGACAGCAGCAGCGACGGTGACCGCAGCAAGGAAGCAGCAGCAGTTGACACAGCTGCGGCTACTGCTGCTGCTGCGGGTCCCCAGAGCACGGTAAAGGAGGCGGGAGGCAGCGCTGGCAGCAGCGGCCGAGGCACTGCAACAGCGGTCGGTGCCCAGACTGCTGCTGGCACAGCTCCTGGTAGCTCCGGCGGGGGCAAATGCAGCAACAGCAGCCGCAGCAGCGGCGGGCCCGGCTGTGGTGACGGTGCGGGCGGCGGCAGCCACAACCCCAGCAGCATCAAGAGCACCAGTGTCGGCAGGGCAGCACCGGCGCCTCCGCCTTCGTGTTTGCGGCGGCAGCAGCCAAGGCTAGTAAGGCGGGGGCCAATGGCGGCGGCCGTATGGTGGAAGCAGCCCAACCTCCTACAGCTGGGCGCACCAAGACTGCCCTCCCAGGCCATCCTTGCGACGGCAGGGACAGCTCATTGGGCGTGGCCATGCCCATGGGCAGCAGCGGCAGCGACAGCAAAGCTGGGAGCAGCAAGGCTGGGGGAAGGAAAGCTGGCGTTGGCAGCAAAGCTGGCGGGGCCAGCAACGCTGGCATCGGCAGCAAAGGGGGCAGTGGCAGCAAGGGTGGCAGCGGCGGCAAAGCGAGCAGTGGCAGCAGCAGCGGCAGTGGCAGCAGCGGTACGAGCACCAGCGAGGCAGCCCGCGATCGCAGCAGCAGTGGGGGCCGCAAGGGCGGCCGCAGGCCGAGGTACAAGTTCCCCGAGGTTGCAACAGCAGCTGGGGCAGCAGGTGGTGATGCAGCAGCAGCAACTGCGTCTGCCGCCCGTCCCAAACGGCATGCGAGCTCTGTAGAGCGCAGTCTGAGTCCCCCCAAGAAGCGGCTCGGCGGGGGGCAGCCGCCAGATGACCCGATGGTGCAGGCCGCTCTGGACTGCACCCCACCAGATGTTGCAGCAACAGCACAGCTGGGCTGCCAGCCAGCAGCCGATGCCGGCTGGAGGCAGCCGCGCCGTCGGCCTGCAGCGCGCAAGGCGGAACAGCACCAGCACCAACCACAACAGCAGCAACAACAGCAACAGCAGCAGCAGCAGCAGCAGCAGCAGCAGCAGCAGCAGCAGCAGCAGCAGACTCTGCTGCTGCAGCAGCACAATCAATTTGACGTCTTGATGGACGACGCCACAGCCCCAGCCAGTGCCGCCACCACCTCTACCGATGTCCAGTAGGACCATCCGTGCAAGAGGAGCTGACAGGCGGTTAAAGCTCCGCCTGGCAAGCCACAACATTGGCGGCTCACCTGCTGCAAACCTGGATGCATACGCCGCCCAGGCAGCCAGCGAGTGGGTCGACGGGGACTATGACATCATCTGTGTGCAGGAAACGCGAGTTGACACGTTTACTGTTGCTGGGGCGATTGCTAAGGTGAACAGAGCCGCCAAAGCTCGCGCCCAGGAGTTACGGCGCTCGGAACACCTTGGTTTTGACTACAAGTTTTGCCCTAATACTGTCAACCACAGAGCAGGGGGTGTGTTGATTCTGTGGAAAGTGCAGCTTGCGACCGTGGGGAGCTTGGAGGTCCTCCCTGAAATCGCTGGTGACAGGACCAGTTCTGGTCGGCTGCTTGTTGCACGCTTCAAGTGGGGTGGGCACACCTTTCAGTTGGCGTGTGTGTATGCTCCGTCTGCTGACTCTGTGGGTCGGCAGGTATTTTTTGATCAGGATGTAGCACCTGTGTGGGCCGCCCGCCCAGCTGCCAGCATCTTTGCAGGCGATTGGAATTGTGTGGAAGCTCCCGTGCTTGACAGGAGGTGGCAGGGGGGTCGTCCTGCATCTTCTGACCCTAATGGTGATGGGCCCAGCTCGCGTGCATTGCGTGCTGCGCTGCCGCACTCAGTGGATGTGTTCAGACTCCGTCATCCCACTAAGCGCTCATACACTTTTTACTCCGCGGCGAACGGGCATATGGCCAGGCTGGACCGCTTTTATGTGGGCTCTGCAATGGCCGCAGTGTGGTTGCTTGCTGGCATGTGCCATCCTCACTCTCCGACCATCATCCTGTGGTCATGGACTTGTTGTGTGCCGTTCCCCCTCAGCCAATTGGCCCGGGTGTGAGGCGGGCGAAATTTGACTTTTGGGTAGCAGCAATCACAAATGTCAGTTCAAGCACTGGTTGCGCAGGGAACTGGAGGGCATGCCTACGGGCGATGTGGCTCTGTTGCAGTGGTGGCCGGGGTTCAAGAAGAAGGCCTTGTGGATGGCCAGAACTGTGCGCAAACGCTGGCGTACAGACACGGCACCGCGGTCCTTTGCTCTGCTGCAGCAGCAGGTAGCAGCCGCAGTGGAGCAGCTTGGAACTTGCCTGCGGCCGCCAGTCAGCAACAGGCCGATGCTGCTGTGGCAGCAGTAGCAGCAGCCAGAGGCGCATTGAGGGACGCACAAACAGCAGCTTGGGCCAACAGCTCCAGGGCGCAGCGGCAGGCTTGGCTGCATCATGGAGAGCAGCCGAGCCCACACATTACTAGTCAGCTGGCAGCAGTGCAGCGCGGGGGTCAGTCTCGCAGAGTGATTGCCCTGCGCTCTGCCGCCGGCAACTTTGTATGGGAGGGGGCAGGCCCTGCCTCAGTTGCGATTGCACAGTGGGCAGGGGTCAGCAGGCAGCCGCAGGTGGATGCAGCAGCGCAGGCCGAAGTGCTGGCAGCAGTGCGCAGCCGCCCCCGGCAACCTGCGGATGCTGACGGCAGTCCTGATGTGACAACAGCAGAGATCAAACAGGCGCTTGCGGCATGCAAGCCAGCGTCATCCCCGGGGTTGGATGGGTTGCCAGCAGTGTTTTACAAGCATTGCCAGGACCTTCTGATTCCTGTTTTGGCCCAGGTTTTCAGTGCTGTTGGTGCTCTGGCCGCCACCCCCGTGGGATTCCTGGATGGGGTGATTGTGGGTATTTTCAAAGCTGGCGACACTACCTTGGCTGCTAATTACCGACCTATCACGCTGTTGAACTTGGATTACCGTTTACTTGCGCGGATCCTGGCGAATAGGCTGCAGGTGGTGTTGGGTGGTGCTATCGCCCCCACTCAGACAGCTTTCTTGAAGGGCAGACGGATCGGGCATAACATCATCACTGTCCAGCTGCTGATGCATGCCATGCCCAGCGATAGTGGTGTGGTGGCGGCCTTGTTGGATTTTGCCAAAGCATATGACACCATCGACAGGCAGTTTTTACTGGATGCTATGAGTGCAATGGGTGTGGGTGCCGGCTATTGCTCCTGGGCTAAAACATTGCTGACTGCCACACGTGCTTGTGGCTTGATCAATGGTTTCAGGTCAGAGCAGCGGGTGTTCAAAGCCGGTGTGCGACAGGGGTGCCCGTTGTCACCGCTCCTGTACCTGTTTGTTGGTGAAGCATTGCTCCGTTTTTTGGCGTCCAAGGGGGTTGGCGTCACAGTGCTCGGCCACCGCCTGTGTGCTACACAGTTTGCGGACGACACTCAGGTGTACCTGCCTTCAGTGGATGCAGTGCAGCCTTTTTTGATACACATGCAACGCATGGCTGCTGCATCCGGCCAACAACTCAACATGCAAAAGACCAAACTTCTCCTAGTTGGGCGAGCAGTGCGCATGCAGTTCCAGCAGCAGCAGCAACAGCAGCAGCAGCAGCAGCAGCAGCAGCCCCGCGCCAGTTGCCTCGCAGCTTACTCCAACCTTGCAGGCTAATGTGCTGGGGGTGTGTGTTGGGGCATCTTCCCCTCTCAGTTGGGAGGAGAAAGTGCAGGGAGTTGAAGCAGCCTTGACAAGGTTGTCCCGCGTAAAGGCGCTGTCCATTTTTGGCAGGGGTATGGGCAGTGCATCATACGGGGTTAGCAAACTCTTGTATGCTGCGGAATTCTCAGACCTGCCTTCCGCGCAACAGTGTCAGCATCTGCAGGCCAAGGTGGCCAAGTTGGTTGACAGGGGATTGGCACCCTCGGATGTCACTAGAAAGTTCACCGGCATTCCTGCGCGACTTCTTGTTGGCAGACCAGCTGATGGTGGCTTTGGTGTGTTGCCTTGGTATGAGCATATGGTTGCTCGACATGCGTGGTGGGGGGCGTTCTTTGCTACTGCGCCTCATGATACAGACATTCCATGGGTCAACATTGGCAGAGCTTGCCTGCGCTCCAAGTGTTGTTGGTGGGGCCCTCTGGCTCTTTTTGACTGCGCAGCTGACACCCAATCACCAGCTGAGTGGGCTGGGGTGCCGCCGCCACCTTTGCGCCGCATGATCTCTGGGCTGCAAGCACTGGGGGATGTGTGTGATGTGCAACAGCAGCAGCAGCAGCAGCAGCAGCAGCAACCGCAACAACAACAGCAACCACAGCAACAGCAGCCAGCGCTGCCGCTACAACAGCAGCAACCGCTGCTGCTACAGCAGCAGCAACCGCTGCCGCCACGGCAGCAGCAAACGCTGCCGCAACAGCAGCAGCAGCAGCAGCAGCAGCAGCAGCCATTGCAGACGCAGCCGCCCCTGCCTCCAGGGCAGCCGTCCCCAGGTTTGGGTCAATTGCGCCAGCAGATGGCTGTTCTTTCCAGTGCCCCGGTTCTACAGCCTGGGCCTTGGTGTGCTCTGGCCCCTGTCTTTGCCAATTGTTTCCTGCTTGGGGGTATCCCTGGTGCTAGGCCGGGTGGTTTGCATGTGTTGCCTGTTCCGCCGGCTAGAGCTGCATTCTACTACACGGGCGGGAAGGTCAGGCCCACCATTCGTACACTTGGGGATTTGATTAGGTCTCATCGTGTGATTGAACGTGTGGTACAAGCCAAACTGCCCCACCCTCTGATCCCATGCAGCAGCAGCAATGCTGAGGGCGAGTTTGATGACCTCAACTTGTTGCTGTATAATGTGCCTCTTGCATGGACTCAAGCTGCTGCAAGCGAGGCAGCAAGAGCAGGCTGGCCAGCTGTTCTGCCTTCTGCTCCTGCAGTGCCATCTGAGGCAGAACAAATTGTTGAATGCATGCTGGTCTCACGGCTTGGCTGGTATTTGTTGCCTGCAGGCAAGCCCTGCTCCATCAGGCGGCTGTCCGTGAAGACAGCTACCGCCTTGCAGCTGCGTAATTTGCGTGTTGAGCAGCAGGCTCGGAAACGTCAGTTTGTGGTCCTTGCACTCAATAACTCAAATTCAGCAGCGACTAGGGATGGTGTTGGTAGTGTGACCGCTGCGCAGCGTAAACTGTGGAAGTTGCGCTGGGATAACCGCATCAAAGAGGTGTTCTGGCGTGTGGTGTTGAATGGTGTACCTACTGCTGCTCGAATGCCGGGCGTGCAGCGTGCTTGCTTGTGTGGTGCGTGTATGCCTGGTTATGACCACCATTACTGGCACTGCCCTGTTGCGCAAGCGGTGGTACAGTCCATAGTGGAGAATTTGCCTACAGCATGGTGCACTCGCACGCCTGGATCCTCAGCTTTAAGTATGCAGCATATTTGGCTCATGCAACCGCCGCATGGTGGGCGGAGTGTGCTCACATGCGTGTGGCGTGTCGTGTGTTTGGCGGCCTTCAATGCTATGGATGTTGGCAGGAGGGCAGCCAACCTACAGCATGTGCTAAACCGGCAGCATGACCTTGTTGCCAGTCCAGCAGGTGGCCCTGCCCGGGCGCCACCTGCTGACCAGCAGCTTATCACTCAGTTGTTGCAGCCTGCTACTCCCTCAGCTGCGCAACTGGCTCATAATGAGGCAGTGAGGCAGCACAGAGAGCAGCAGCAGCTACAGCTTCAGCAGCGGCGACAGCAGGAGCTTGATGAGCTGGTGCAGACGAAGAAGAAGGCGGCGGTGGCTAGGTTTTGGGAGCTGCTGGTTGACTTCATAGTCATCAAGGCGGCACCCTTGACCTGGCTGGATATTGTGCCAGCTGATCACCCTTTTTTACGCGTGGTTGAAGGCCGGCTGCAGCTAGCACCAAGAAGGGACTTGGCCTCTGCGTCATAGCATGAATTGGGGTTATTTCTTGCATCCTCTGCTCTTTGATCCGTTTTGCTACATGTGGTTGCATGTCTTGTGCTGTTAGTACTCTCATGCAGCCTGTGTCAGCCAGTAGGTGTGTTGGGCAGGTGCCATTGCCAGGGGTGTGGCCTTGCCAGACACATCAGTAGGGTGGCAGGTGCCTGTGGTGCCACGGCGCTGCGGGTTATGCTGTTGCTTTGTGCGCGTCCTGGTAGCAGAGAGTTTTGATCATGTTGATCATCATGTTGTACAATGTCTTCAACACCTGAAGCAGGAGCACCGAGGTGCCCAGTACCTGCTAGTTGTTGCCATGTCTGCATGTTCCAATCCTATTTCGCTGCCGTTGACACCTTTTTGTTCCGTCCTGATGATTTTTCTCTGCGCAGAGTTTGTGTTATTTTGGGTGAGGAAGCTGCAAATTGCTTCTCTGAGGCTTTTTGTGGTTTATTCTCGTGTCCTGCGCGCTGCAGTCCTCGAAGTGTTCCGTTTCCAACGTGCACACCCATGTAACTCTCCTCAATCGAATTGGAACCATTCGAGAGGGCGAATGGTGGAATCGGTAGGGTGGCCGATTCCAGATCCTGTGGGACAGGGCGTGAGTTCGAAACCTGCTCTTGGCGACAGTTGCACTACTGTGCGCGACGCACCAGTGAGGTGTGGCGGGAGTTCGAAGTGCTCGCGGTGTGTGCGAAAAAAAAGGCTTCCCCGGAAACACTCGAGGACGAGTGTTGATTAGGTGGGGGAGAGTTGTCACGTCATAAGGGCTGGTGGCCCTGACAACGCATCTAGAGACCTTTAGCTGCACGCGACACTACATGGGTGGCAACGCACAGTCCATAGTAGCACAGTTCCTGTCACCTAGGGCGGAAGGGTTCATTGGCTACGGTCCTTACTGTGGGTTTACCCCGGCTGACCTGTGTTTACATGCATAGTAACATTAGTCGTCGGCGGTACCGTAGCATGCACGTGTTGTAAAGTGAGCCCCTTGCAACTTGTGCTGCCCAGGCTGGGGACGTGGCAGCTCTGTCGTGCAGGCCTGGGGAAATTGTCAGATTCAGCTATAGACTGTATTGTTTCTCCAATTCTTCTCGTTGTTCTACACACGGCAGACTGATGCTCGCTCGATAGCAGCAGCATATGAGTGCATTCGGAGGACCACGAGGTAACCTGCTGACTCTAGCGTGCTTTATTATTACTTTCGGTGTGCCCTGGCTGAGGTTGGGTCCTGTCTGCGTGATACTCAGGTTATCGTAATGAAGCGACTTCATATCTTCAGCATGCTGCGAGGAGTCAGTGCTGCTGCTGCTGCTGCTGCTGCTGCTGCTGTGTTGGTGGCTCTGTTATATACTTGCTGCTGAAGCTGGTGCTGGCGTTACTGCTCTAGAGATGTGTTTGCTCTGCATTGTGTCTCTTTTGCTGCTATGCTGTACCGTGCAGGCGCCGGCGCCAAGGCGCCTGAGAAGGGCATCTTTCCACTGGACCATTTTGGGGAGTGCAAGCAGGTCAGGCACAGCACGCAGCACATGCCTTGCCCACGTGAGAACTGCACGTGCACGCCATCCAGCACAACCAGCAGTACTGACAGCACAGCAGCAGCAGGAGGATGGAGGCAACTGGAGAGGAGGGCCGAGTGTTTGCTATCCAGGGCAACAGCGGATGCATCCGAGCATGTACAGGCGTGCACTGTTGCGCACCACCCCACCACAAAGCTAATGTTGCTGGGAGGCCCACCGACAGCTGCTATGAGATTGCTACGACTTAATTGCTGCTGCCGCTGCTGCTGCTGCTGCTGCTGCTGCTGCTGCTGCTGCTGCTGCTGCTGCTGCTGCAGGTTGCTGACTCCTATCTGCACTGCCTGAAAAAGCACGCTCGGGACGCAGTGGCCTGCCAGGAGCTGGCCAAGCAGTACCTGCAGTGCAGGATGGACAGGTGTGGCGCACAGCAAACGCAGCAGCACAAAGTGCATGTCATTCTGGCAGGGCAGAGAGCTGCACAGTACTGGCGTGTTTATGTGGCAGCTGCTGGCTGCAGCTGTGACTCTCTGGGTGATGAGGTGGCAATGGTCCACCTGCACCGCTCGGCCAAGCGCAAGTGCAGCGCAAGTTGCAGCAGTGTCCGCTGATGTCCGCAATGCATATAATTCATATGTGTGCAGCTGCACACTGAAGGTTGCAAGCACAGGGGCGCTCCTGCCTGTGCAAATCACATGCATCCTCTGATAGTCCGTCGTCTGCTGTTACTTGCAGGAACCTGATGGCGCGCCAAGACTTGAAGGAGCTAGGGTTCAAGGAGCAGGACACAGCAGACAGCAGTAAAGCAGTTCAATCAGCAGCAAAGGAGGCTCGTAGCAGCGATTATGGCACAAGGGTCGTGCAATGCGTGCATGGCGGTGTTGCCAGCTAATTGGGAACAGCCGGGCGAATTGCATTGGAAGCGCTGAGCAGCCAAATGGGCGACTGATGTGCGTGTTGCACCTGCCACCATTACTTTGTGTGTGTACCGGTTCAGCTGCTTGCTCATGTCACGTCCTAGGGCACAACAAGTTGTATACGTACACTGACCCAGTCAGGCTGAAAGTGCCTGCAGCAACAGCAAAAGCATTCCTGGATCACTGCAAAGCCCACAGCTGGAGTTTTGAAGGCTGCACAGGTGCAAGATCAATGATTGCCAGGTGCTTGAGGCGAATGCGCGGGGCAGTTGTTAGGATTCGCAGCAGTTGTGGTTTGAATGAGGGCGGGCTCCTGATGACTACTTCCTTTGTTAAACGCATCCCACACTGCACTTGCACCCATCCAGGAGCCCAAATTTCTGTCTGATCTCGTTAGCTCGAGTAAGGCTCAAACGCCTCACACCCTTCATTCAATCACTTCCGTGAACGTGCACGGTGCCGTGCATGCTGAACAATTCATCAAGCCGCTTGTGCTGGAGTCGTGCCTCAAGGAAACTTCTTGAAAGCCGTGTTTTTGCAGCCAGGCAGCCGGCAGCGTTCGGCAGCGCCATGCAACAGCAGCAGGGACCCAGAGGAGCCTTCATACTGTTTGAAGGGGTGGATCGTTGCGGCAAATCGACGCAAACGAGCCTACTAGCGAAAGCATTGGCTAACAAAGGGGTGAGGATGTTAAACTCATAAAGCGGTGTTTGATGTTGCACCCCCTCCCCGCAACAGCAGCGCACACCAGCAGCTGCCTGTCTGATGCATGCTGTTTTCACTGCCCACGCACCACACGCATGCAGGTAGCAGTGGAGTCGTGGAACTTTCCAGACAGGAAGAACACAGTCACGGGGCATGCCATCAACGAGTACCTGGCTGGCAAGCAGGATCACAACGATCGGGCGATCCACCTGCTGTTCAGCGCCAACCGCTGGGAGAAAAGGCAAGCAGCTGCTGTGACCCCGTGCCAGCTGAACTGGAACCTACCAATGCTGTGCTGGGGTTGGCCAGTAGCAAATGCGAGGCAGCATGTGATACTGCACTGCGTAGGGCAAGCAATGCCTCAGTCCCAGCACCACCACCTGCAAGGCTGACTGTACTGACTGCCCCACAAGGCACTCAACCTTGCAAACTGCACACCTTGCTTGCAGCGATGCGCTGCTACGTGCGCTGCAGTCCGGCACCAACCTGGTAGTAGACCGATACGCCTACTCTGGAGTGGCCTACTCAGCTGCCAAGGGCCTGGCAGGCGTGGATGCGGCGTGGTGCAAGGCGCCTGATGCCGGCCTGCCTGCGCCCGACCTGGTGGTGTACCTGGAGCTCGACAACGCAGCAGCAGCCGCAAGGGCGGGCTTTGGCGGGGAGCGCTACGAGAGGGCGGACTTCCAAGACAAGGTGGGTGGTGGGGTGAGGGTGAGGGGATGAGGAGGGCGTCTGACTCACGATGTTTGCTGTGTACTGCAAAGTGGTACGGCAGCGCTGGCCAACCCATCAGCAGCATGGCAGTACAACATCAAGTGATGCCTGCCGTGATCACAGAGCCACGTTGGGTTGTTGCGCCGGGCGTGCCAGACCACGGCTGCTGGGTTGCTGGGTTGCCTTGTGACGGTCAAGGAGCTCACACTCGGCTGCCCTGGGCCTCTCATCTTGCTGCTGCATGCCTCTCATTGTGTTGCTGCACGCCTCTCATCTTGCTGCTGCAAATGGATGCTGCAGGTGCGGGCGGTCTTCCAGCAGCTGAAGGAGCCCAACTGGCTGGTGGTCGATGCGTCGCAGACGATGGAGCAGATCCATGAGCAGGTGCGCAGGGTTGCAGCCAGCTGCCAGCCAGCAGCAGCAGTGCGGCAGTGTACGCAGCACACGCCGTGATGCGTGCTCCTGCAACAACGTGCTTCTGCGCCATATGACCAAAGCAGGCCAGCAGCATGAACTGCTGCCATGCTTGCTTGGGTCGGATCAAGCCAGTGCATTTCACTGGTTTCAGTTATCCCCAGCTTGTGGCTGCTGATAGAGTCATGCATATGTCCAAGACTAGTGTAGTGCGGTGTGATGGTGTTCCTTCACCTGGTGTGAAGAACCAATCAAACATATGTGTGCTGCTTGTGTATGTTTTCCCCCACACACTTGCATGTCGTGTTGCTGCCTAGCACCCGGCTATCGACGCATGCGTTGGTCTACTGCTCACTGGACCTTCCACTGCTTTGCCGCTGTTGCTGCTGCTGCTGCTGCTGCTGCTGTTGCAGATTTTGGCAGAGGCGCTGCAAGTGATCAGGCAATGCAGGGAGGGCCAGCCATAAAGCAGCTGTGGGGAGCAGCAGCAGCAGCAGAAGGCGGCGACCGGGCACCGCTGGCTGAGCAGCAGCAACAAGCAGAGTAGCGGTGGTGTATGCCTTGTTGTCTGCAAGCATTGTCCCTGAACCAAGTTATGCTTGCGTAGTTGCCGCCAAGGATATATGTTACTATGTACTATGTATATGTACTGTCTGCTTGTTGTATTTTTAGTTGTTGGGTGGGTGTGCCGCAGCCTGCTGTCCATACGGGGTCATCGAGCACGACTCACAGCCTGCACCGCATTCAGTGTGGACTGCTTTCTGTGGTGCTGTGGTATGCTGCCTCGTAGTGTGCGCACAGCAGTGAGCCCAGCATTGCCATCTGCTGTGGCAGATGCCTGTAAGGCTGCTGCTCTTGGGCTTTCAGCGCCAATGTTTGAACATGTGCAGCGTTTGTGTTGTTTAGCAGCAGCTGCTGTGGCACATATCAACTCATGAAAAGAGGTAGCACTCATGCAAGGAAATAGATTAAAAGGCCAGGCTGATGGGCGCTTATTCGCTGCAGCTTTCTGGCTGATGTGGTTCATTTCAGATATGATGTTGATCAACATCATGATCGCATGGTGCAACGGCACTGCTGAAGGTAACTTGTGAGCACTGGCAGGTGCATCAATGGCCGCCAGTATGATTTCGCAGTCACGACTGAAGTGCACTTAGTCAGTTGCCCATGTGTCAAGACAGGTGATGCATGGATATGCAGCAAAGCTGCTTCAGCTGCTTTTGAGATTTCAACAAGCTGTGGTGTAGACGGCGAAAGGGCAACCCACCTTGTCCTTGAAATCGCACCAGCCTCAGGAGTTGACCCAGCTGGCAGTCCATCACCGTGCATGACCGTGCCATACGATGTGGTAGTACCGCTATAAAGCTACTCGTAGCTAGTATCCATTGCTGCTGGCAGCACCCAAAGGCTTGCATTTCAAGACAGTGCATGCTGCCACAGAGGCCAGCGCTCCAAGCGGCCCAAGCTGTTGCCCTATGCAGCAGCTGCCCTGTGTGGTCGCATGCTGCTCCCTGTCCTGAGCTGTGGCAGCAAGCTGATGCACGTGCTGCTGCCCGCCCTGCACCTGCCAACAGCCTTGGTGGCAGGCAGTGTGCCAGCACTGACCCAGGGCCTCAGTGGCAGGCAGCGTGCCAGCACTGAGTCCCCAGCCTGACCCAGGGCAGGGCGCTGGCCAGCGCAGCAAGGCACCGCAGCAGGTAGCCCGCAGCCACCACCACAGCCAGAGCGCTCTGGTGCTGACACCAGCCACCTCACGCGACACAGCCACCGGCTTGGCAAAGCCCTGCTGATGGTGTGCAGCCCCGCCCCACTCTGCCCCAGCCTCCACGGGCAACGGCACAATGAACGTCAGCACAGCACAGCTGAACAGGGACATGCACACCATGCCAGACACTATCTGCTCGGAGCAGGGCCCGCAGCTGCTGCGCCTTGTAGGGCCGCAGCAGCAACAGCGCTGTTGCTAGCAGCAACGCGAACACTGCCAGCACCTGATGTCATCAGTCAGTAGTCAATTACCACCACTGACGTGACATTCATCAGCAGGGCCTGGTAGCAGGTGCTCAGGCTGTGCCCGGGGCTCGCAACAGCCAACAATGCCACCACCTGTCTGCAGCATCACCATGGCCCATAAAATGATGTGCTGCAGAGCAGTGTTGTGCTGTAACAGCAGTGCAGGAATTTGTAGTGAGCCATGAGCCAGGCAATGCCAGGCGCCCCTTATTACCAATACCAAATACCAAAGGGCCACAGGCCCATCCACTAATGAGCCAAACAAGGCTCATGGGGTCCCACACAACCAGGAGAAATAATCCAACCAACTAATCGGAGGCCTCAACAAGTTCTGAAGATTCTGTCTCTGAGGCACTTGTGTCACTTGGAGCACAGCATGCGCCATAGCATATTCAGCAGCAGCAGGCCAGCAAACGCACTTGCTGTCAATGTGTAGTGTTGAAGCAAGTGCTTCGAGGTTCTGGAGCTGGATGATACTCACAAGTATCTCAGATATTCTGTAGGCTGTGTCCGTTGTTGGAGTGTCCACCTAGATCTGTGTTAAGCTGAGTTAGCTGAGTTCAAGCAGCAACATTGAATTGTTGACATTGTCCCCATTGCATGTACTATCAGTCCGCAACCTACACTGCTAGGATCCAGGCCTGAAATGGCGTGGACCTGGAGCTCCTTGCACAGGTAGCCTGCCAGCACATTCAACGTGTCTGTTGCACAGCATAGCTCATGGGTATGCGCGGACAGCTTGCATGCTTGTGGGCTGTGGCCGCTTTTTAAGTGCTGAATCAGCTTTGCGGCGCAGTGACTTCACTGGGTGGTGCAGGGTGCCTTGAAGTTAAACAGCCTTTCGCAGTTGATCACTCTGTTGTGGTACTAAACCAAGGCCTGAGGCTAAACACAAGGCCTTCAAAAGGGTAGCAGGTTGCTGGAAAGCACACATTATAAGTACAGAAACCTAATTGTGATACAAACCACCTGCACAGCAGCAGCTGACAACTGTACAGCGTCACTGTGCACAAGGCTTGTGCTGCAGGCATATCTTAAATAAGCAAAAAACATACAAACCATCGCAGTACAAACCCGTAGCAACAGCAAACATGTTGCTGTACAGCTTATGGTACAGCTAGCATGCTGGCTGTACAGCAGCTTGACTCAGCTCAGCTCAAAGCCAGCGCCTGCCGTGATGGCATACAGCAGCTTGGAGCGCATCTCGCCAAAGTCCTTGTACGGCGGGAGCTTGAGCAGGTTCATGCACGTGGCGGCCGTCGGCAGCCGCTCCCGGGACCCCGACGACAGCACGCTGCCGCTCATCTGGATGCACAGCTGGGGTTCAAGGTACTTGAAGCCCAGCAGGGGCGCGCGGCTGCAGGAGGTGACAAACTTCAGGAACTGGCGCTGCTGCTGCGGCGAGAAGGTGCGCACGGCATCCCACAGAGTGCGGATGACAGGGTGTTCCTCATGGTAGCCGCCTGCAAGCCAGGCAGGGAAGAGCAGATGGAGCAGCAGAGCTAAGAAGCAGGGCTCACACACATGGACGCATCACAGCAGGCCGGCATGCGTGTGTGCTTGCAACCGCTGCTGCAGGGCTGAAGGGGGCCAATGCGCACGGCAGCGTCTGACACCTGCAACTGCGGGAAGCGGCATGGGAAGGCAAAGGCAGCCAGCGAGCACCCTCGACCAACCCCCTCCCTGGCCACGCATCTGCCAGACTCGTGTGCAGACTTGTGTGAGTACGCCTGACTCAAAATATCAGGCAAAGCAGACATGCGAACCTGGGACCCTCACACCCACAAGCAGTCATGGCGATCAGCCACAGCCATTTCCCTCGGCACCCGGGCACGCACCTGCATAGTTCACGTGCGCCATCAGGTCATCCACGTCGATGCCCTCCTCGCTGCCGCTGATCAGCATCTGCAGCTCGGCCTCGTTGAACATGCGCACCCAGCGCGGCCGGATCAGCTCAAAGAACCCCGCGAGGAACGCGTTCGCAGCGCGGTCCATCTGCCGGTTCAGCCGGAAATCGGCCAGGCGGTGCACATACTCGACCACGTTGTCGGCGTGCACCGCAGTGTCGCGACCGCCAGGCTTGAGGTCGACTTCGCGGGTGCGGGCCGCCTGCTGCTGCTGCTGCCGCTCTGGGCTGGCGTCCACCACTGTGGCTGTGAACGTCAGCGACAGGTCAGCAAAGTCACCTGCAGGGGCGACACGACAGCAGGAGGGCAGGCGGCACAGCGGCAGCTCACACCATCTGCGCCCACGCGGCTGCGCTACTGCTAGCAGTGGCTCATCATCAAGCCTCGGCATGGCTGTGATGGAGTCCGTCACGCGAGCCAGCGCCCAGCCGCAAGCAGGCATGCAGCTTTGCAGCCACGGCAAACACACCCCAAAAGACCACACATTACAGCAATATGTTGAGGTGCCACCTGCAGCAGTGCCAAAAGTCAAGCAACTTCATTATAACGATGCAGCAGCAGGCAGATGCCAAGCCGCCAGGCGAGGGAGCTGCTGCTGCGGACTCAACTCCATCTCTGCTCACCGCTGTAGTGCTTGAGCTGCGCCAGGTGCCTGTACACCTCGGGATCCAGGCTGGGCAGGTCGTTGATGTCGCACACGCCGCCGCGCATCTTCTTCAGGAAGAACGCAGCCAGCGGCAGCTCCAGCAGCATGCCCTCGTACAGGCTCTTGCCCAGCATGCGGCCCAGGAAGCGCAGCTGCCCCTCCGCATCAGCCACCAGCTGGTAGGCTGCCGGGCTGGGGTACAGCTGGCGCTGCGGGTTCTCACTGAACAGGTTGCTCTGCAGACGGTTGTGGGCAGCGCGGGGCGGTGGAGCAACAGGCCACAGCCAGGTGAGCTCAAATCACACACGGAGAGCCCGCACGTCGCACAGCAGCAACAACAGCATCCAGCAGATTCCCACCAGTCCCGTTCTCCGGCTCCATGCAAGACATGACAGAGGTCAAGTCACAACCGTGCACATGGAAAAACCAGCAGGATTGCAGTCGGCACCTTGCCCCGTAGGCCTGCCCTCCCTTGCCTGCCCACAAGCTCCTCACACCAGCTGCATTGCTGTGCTGTGAAAAATGGTCATGTAACAAAGGAGAGCACCAGGAGAGGCAGCACGCACCTGGGGGCTGAAGCCTTGGCGCAGCAGCTCTTCCATGAAGTCCTTGAACAGGCCGCCGCCGTCAATGCCCGCCTCCGCCAGCCCCGCCTCGTTCACGTACGCAATGCGCAGGCGGCCCTTCAAGCGCTCAGGGCCCATGGCGTTCAACTGCGAGAAGCTATCCTCAAGCAGCTGGTCACGCCTGAGGTGGAACGAGTGAGCAGCGGGCAGCAGCATGAGCTGGTTTGGCGGTCGCATGGCGCATTGGGTGTAGCAGGCGCATGCACACAAAGACGGCTGTCACCACAATGTTGCAGCAGGCTCACCTGGCTTGTGTTCAGCCACATCAAACGCCGATGCAGGGCAACAAGCTGACTGCATTGCGTGAGGGCACAAGCAAAGCTAGACACTTGCACTCGCGTCAAGTGCAGCCAGACTGCAAGCACACCTGATGGTCACAAAGCGGTTCTCCTGGGCACCACCCATGAACATGCTCAACGGGTCATCAAACGTGAACATGCCGCCAGCGCCAGCAGCTGCCGCCGCCGCCGCCGCCGCAGCCTCCTTCTCCTCTGAGACAATCGCCTGGAACAGCATCACCCTGTCCTGGAAAGGCATCAGGCATGGCGCATGTTGCAGCACCAGCCACACCCTGCTCCCAGCAGCAGATGAGCTGCCAGCCCCGCCGCCGGTCGCAGCTGCTGCCGCACCAAGACCTCCTTGCCGCCGCTGCTGCTGTGCTGCACTGCCGGTGCCAAATCCAAAGCCGCCCACCTGGCTGACAGCACCGCGTGGGCCAAGCACAACTGCATCGCCTGCCGCACTTGCTGCGCCTGCTGCTGGCACCATGTCCACATCCTCAGTGCCCTCCTCAGAATCACTGTTGTCGATGCGCCCCCGTTGCTGCTGGCCTGCTGCAGCAGCACTTGCGCTCCTCGAACCCCCACCCGCGCTAGCTGCTGCTGCAGCGCCAATGCCGCGCTGCGCATGCTGCTGCTGGTGCTGCTGCTGGTCGTCAACATCCATCCTATCTGCTTCAGCTGCTCCTGCAAAGGCCCGCTGCCGCTGCCGCTGCCACTGCTGCTGCTGCTCCAGCGGCGTCGCATGATCTGCGTCGTCGTCGCTGCTGTCGTTGCTGTTTCCTGCAAGCGCCTGGATGCCGCCCCGCGCCGCAACCTCCTGCAAGAGGCGACCCGGCGGCAGCGCCTCTGCCAGGAAGGCCTCTGGTGGGCAGAACTCCCGCGAGCAGTTGCGGTCGTGCAGCTGGCACAGCAGCAGACCGCCGAGCTCCCCCAACGAGCGGCGCAGCAGCTGCTGCTGGCGTTGCTGGCTGCTGGCTGAAGGGCTAGGCGTAGACGGCTCACACCACAGCACCTGGCCGGCACATTCAAGGCAAGCCAAGTCGTGTACACCAGCAGGCATCAGGCGGAGCATTAGTGCTGCGCCTCGGCAGGTGCCCACACACACACGCACAGCATTGGCTGCACAAGGAGCAGCCACAAATTGCATTGTGCGCAGCATCGCAGAAGACGACATGAAAGAGGAAACATATTCATGCGAGGTCTGCATGTGCTGCTGTCCTGGTGACATGATATCCTGCAGCCACGGGCCGCTTACCAAAGCGGCAGCACAGCCTTAAAACTCAAGCAGCACAGGCTCACCTGCCACACAGCTGCCTTGAGCAGCATCACCAGGCCAGCCGACGGCTTTGCTGCATCATACAGCTGCTCCAGCGGCACCAGTGGTGCAGCATCGGCATAGAAGTCCTCCAGGTGTGTGAAGGACAGCGCTGCGCTGTAGCTCTGCGCCAGCACCAGCAGTGGCTGCACCCAGCCACTGCCGCTGCTGTCACTGGCTGACGCGGCTCCCCCACTGCTGCCTTGTGCTGTGCCGCTCAAAGACAGCAGGCCGTTTGGTGTAGCTTGGTGCAACGGTAAGATGTAGCTGAACCAGAGCCGGGGTACTAACCGCACACCAACACTCAAGCCCAGCCATATGCGCTGCCTGTACTGCCGAGGCCTGCTGAGCGTCCAGAGCAGAGCACACAGCTGCTGCTGTGCAGCTCCACCTGGTACTGCTGCTGCTGCTCCTGCTGTCGGCCCATGCTGCTGCTGCTGCTGCTGCTGCTGGCTGCTGCTGCTGCAAGTGCGCAGCGCTCCCAGCACTAGCGGCGGGCAGCAGCACAGCACACAGTTTGCGCAGCAGCTGTGTGCCTTGGCTGGTTCCTGCAAGCAACTGCAGGCAGCTGCTGGTACCTGGGGGCTGCTGCGTGCCTGCCGCCTCACCCAAATAGGCGGAGGCTGCCACTGCCTGCTGGCCTGCTGCTTTGCTGGCCCTGCCAGCAGCAGCAGGTTGCTGCTGCACTGCACCAGCCGATGTAGCAGCCGTGCTGCTGCTGGCCCCAGCCGCTGCTGCTGCTTCTTCAGGCATTGCTGTGACATCCATTCATCTTCTAAGCCGCTGCTGCTTTCTTCATCCAGATCCATGGCTTGCGCACCAGCTGTGAAACCCGCCCCTGGCACAAATGCTGCACCTGCGCGGCCTCCGTTCGCGGGTCCTGCCTGCCCTACTGCCACCGCGCCTGCGCCTACATGTGGTGATGCACTGCACTGCTGCTGCTTCAGCTGCCGCTGTGCATGCCTCCGCAAACTGTCAGGTGCTGCCCTGCCTGCAGCACCAGCAGCAGGGTGCTCACGGCTTGTGCGGCAAGTCCCTGCTCCCCCTCTGCTCCCTTCAACAGGGCCCCTGCTGCTGTCGCAGTCAGCAGGTTCTCCATCCATGCGCTGAGGCTGCTGGCAGCAACAACGAGCCCCATAGCAGCCTCATGTGCTGACCTGTGTTTGCTGCTGCTGCTACAGCTGCTGCCACTGCTGCTGCTGTGCCATGAGCTGCTGTGTGGCAAAGCTTCCAGCAGCTGCTTGCTGCTGGGCTGCTGGCTCAGCTCCGCAAGTGACAAGCTGCACAAGCGGCCGATGACAGGTGCCAGCGAGCCACACTGTGCCCACAGGCCAGGCACAAACAGCAGCTGGCTCACACCATGCCTGAGCATCTGTGCTGCTGCTGCTGCTGCTGCTGCTGCTGCTTTGCCGATTCCTTCTGCACTGCCTCCGCTACCACCCTCTGCACCACCAGCTGGTGCCGCTGCTGCCTGCGGGGGCGTGCGCGTGGGCACCAGCTGCAGTGTGATGCACCTCACCGTCGTCTGTGTGACCAGCACCTCCACAGCCGACTTGCTGAATGTGCCTGCAGGCACTGCCTGCAGCAGCACACGCAGCTGGCCGTACAGCTGCCTGTTGTACAGGTGGCGCAGCACAGCTGCTGCCGCTGCTTGCGGGCCTTGCTGACCAGCTGCAACAAGCCCCTGTGGCTGCTTCCAAGTGTCTGGGTTGACGACCTTTATGAGGAAGTTCAGCAGTGCTGCTTCTGGCTGCTGTGAAGCTGCAAGCGCGGCCAAAGGGCTGCCAAGTGCTGCTGCTGCCTCAGGCGCATGACACGCCAATGTGGTGAGGCACAAGGAGGACAGCTTGTTAGCCCTGAAGAGAGCTAGCTGCTGGCTGCTGGGGCAACCTGAGGCTGAGGGAGCTGCAGGGCTGCAAGCAGCAGCAGCTGCTGCTGCTGCTGCATCACTGAGCAAGGTGCAGGTGCCTGTGCAGACGTCAACAAGAGTAAAGCAGGTGGTGCAGCGGGCAATTACCACCGGCACAGGGCAGCAGCCATGCATGACTAACATGTGGCACATGATGCTGTGGTCAAAGCACCCAGGCATTACAGCAGTGCCAAGACATGCATGCTGCAGCGGCATGCTCCTCGGCTTGATGCCTGCTCCCACGGCAGCTGCAAGCAATACTATGGACATGCACAGTGCCTGCTAGTGGGCTCTTAGTGCCCTCAGCCGAAGCAGTGCTGCTGTCCACACACCTGCAGTGGCTGCACACAGCAAGGCCCTGCAGACTGAAGCCAGCCTTGCCCTGTCCGCATCATTGCAGTGATCATAGAACCTCAGCAGCAGTGCCACGCATTTTGAACTGCAGAGCAGCAGCTGCGGTTCCAAACCGTTCCTGCAAGCAACACAACATGCAAGACTGAGGAAACGCACCGACAAGTTGAACAGGAAACCTGGTGTGCCACACAGGTCATGCCTGCAGTGAACCCACTGTGCAAGAGAAGCCTGGAAGGTCAAGAGCCCCACCCCTTACCTGGAGCCTCCTTTCGCCTCATACGTTTCTATCCACTCGCTGCGAAGGCGACCAGCATAGCACCTGGCTGTATGCACCTGCCTCCAACGAGCCTGAATGGCCAACGCACTCTTCTGTTCAAGTTTAGCCCTTTGCCTTTTTTCGCGCTCTAGACGTGTGCGCTCCAACACCTGTTCTCTAGTTTCCTCATGACGAGATTTACCACGCAGATCTACCTTGCGTTGCGGCCCAGCTCGGCCAGTAAAGAACGACATGCTGCATGAGGTGAGAGCAAGCAGTGCGACACCCACTCAGCTTGCAAGTGAAACCCCCTTGTCAGCAAAGAGACTGAACAACAAATGCAACTATGCGCTGCCAGCAGCTGGTAATGGTGAGATATATGCACAGCCCTGGAGCAGGGTTCCACCCTCCAGGGTAACAAGCTAGTTATCCAGCCTGTAACACCGCTGCAGTGCTGTACCGCACAGGTTGCACAGGAAATTTTTTTTCCTTTCAACAATTGAGACTCAGCCTGGTTTCAGCAACAGCCAAGCCACCATGCCACAAACACCAACCATGGAAGCATGCCAAGCGGCGGATGCTGCAGCCCCTGTGCGGCCAAAGCCTGGCACCTGGATGTGCTTGCAATTGGAGACAGTTGTCCATGCTGATGAATCAAATACAGTGCCTGCTACATACATGTAGTGCGCTGCTCTCATTGCTCCTGCAGCTGCTGCTTACCAAACCTATACACTCGACTCGGAGCCTTTCAAACAACACAGTGTCCACACCAGTGCTGCTGCAAACATACAGTTTGAATAAGCACATACGGTGCCTTGTGGCCACATATGTGTTGACAACACAGCTCCTCCGTGCAAGAAGCTCCTGGTACACTCGCTTGCTGGCTGTGCTTAGCTGACACCGCCGCTGCTGCTGGGCTGTGATGACTGCAGAGCGCGCATCTTCTGCTGAAGCACATTTGTAACCTGGTTCAGCGCTTTCTGGCGCTCTTGGGCTGCCTGCACCAAGCAGCAGCACAAGCAGCAGTCATGCAAGTAAGGTGGCTTGCTGCAGCACTGCAAATGATACCGGAAAGACAAGGCCAGCCCAGTTACTTGTGCACAAAATTGATGCCGCACAGCTACAGTTGAATGCATTGCATGCGCAACATGGCCAACCCAATTCATACACGCAATCAGCCAGCCCTGTTGACGGGCGTGCATTCATGTGCAGCAGCACAGTTTCCCTGCGCACCTTCTGCACGCCTTGCTGCTGCTGCTGTAAGAAGGTTGTTCTGCGCCTGCAGTAGTCAGCAGCTTTCTCCGTTGTCATCTGCAAGACCACACCAGGCATATCATAAGGTGACTCGCTACATTAACCAACACACAATCTGCTGGTCACCATTCGCCTACTCAGGTGGCGCATCGTTGCCAGCCGCCTTGTAGGCAGCTGCAGACCAGGCGTGGCACGACACGTTTGATGCCTACAAGGCGGCTGGCAACGATGTGCCACCTGAGTACTACTTGCTCAACATTGTTGAACGGTAGGCCTGCAACTTGATGTGGATGAAGCATCAGGACAGGAATCCAGGCTGCAGAGCGGACGCACCTATGTGCTGCAAGGCTAAGCTGCCGGCCTGCTCGGCAGCACACGCTGACAGCTTGCTAGCACCTGCTCAGGCAACTGGACGCCAGCAACCTTCTTGGCCGCTCACCTCCACGTAGTAGTCTGTGCCTATGTTGACCATAACCTTCTCTGTCTCAGCTACCTTGCCTTTGACATATAAGGACTGAGTCAACGGCAGCAGTAGTGCTTGATCTGCAAGAAGCAAACAGCAGTGTTACTGCTAATTGCTGCAGGTACAGCAGTGCCTCTGGACGAGGTATGTGCTTGTCAATTTTTGTCGCTGAGTGCCCCGTCGCCTCTAAGATGATCGCACCCGGGTCAACTGATTGTGTCAACAGCCACCAGATCAGCAGCATGGTGCACTGTGGTGGCAGCTGGTGCTGCACCGCCGGGTATGCTGTGCCATGCCTGCTCTGCTCGTGCAGCATAAGCCCAGCGCACCCGTCTTGGACTCCCCCAGTGTCTCAACCGCGCGTGCAGCATTGCTGGATCGTAGTGCCAGGCGTCCCAGCAATGCGTGGTTGTCTGCTAGGTCATCCACCTCTTGTGACAACTGCTCCCTCAACATGTTTAGCTGCTGGGGCCCCAGAGTGGTGATGTTTACAGTCTCTTGCTGAGGCTGGGCTGCCATGTTGCACGGCCGTGGATATCAAGATCAGGTTGAAATGTCTGATGGGTGGAACAAAAGCAGGGCGGGCACCACGATTGGGGGAGCAAGTGCAAATTGCCAGAAGAGGCGGGCTTCAGAGCAAAATGTCGTGCACCTTCAGTTGACTTTATTGTCAAACAACACTCAATTACAACCAGGCGAACGGCACAGGGTGTTACATGTGTTGCGGTGGAGGGTTTTTGGATTTTGAACAAAAGCATGTAGTGTTGGGTACAGGGGCAGGCAAATAAGTCGTTCTCGCTCTCCGATCGCTTGTGTATCAGTTTGTGCGCTGGACGATACTCCATTGCGAAACCCCCAGAAGTTTTGACTGCTGTTTCTGGCCCAATAGAGATACAGACGCGTTCGATGTCGCCTCGTATAGGGATTCTGCAACGACAAGGCAGCGCCAAGCAGGCTGTGATGCCTGCGAGGAACCTAGTGTGCAAAGCAGTTAACCGAAGCGAGGCAGGTGTTCTGCGACAGGTGATGCCTGATCCAGCACGAATGAACTAGGCAACAACATATGTTCAACCTGCTTGTCCCTGCTACTTCTCTTTTCTTCTCTGCTGGGCTCGCACCGAGGGCGAGCGCTATGATGTGCTGTTGTTGCTGCAACGGTGCACGTTGATGAGCTCGCTGTAACCGAGGATCATGCTCAACGGAAAGCATGTACAAATTTTTATATTTGCAGGCTGTCTCAGCAAGCCGCAGCGTGGTGAGCAGACCAGACAGGCCTACTGAGGCCCCAAGGCTGCCCCTGCTGCAGCGAGTTAGATACATGGAAGGTGATACAGAGCCCAGCGGCGAGCAAACAGAGAACAGAGTCATTGTCATAACCTCTGGCAAGGGAGGTGTTGGCAAGACGACAACATCAGCCAACCTGGGCATGTCAATAGCTAGGTGAGCAACGCAAAAAATTTACACACCTGGGGGCTGGTGCAGCAGCCAGTAACGCAGCAACCAATTGCATCAGCAGCAGGTGCAGGGGAGTAGCACTAACACTCGGTTGGCGCTCACAATTGCGGACCTGTGCAGCTTGCCAGCAACCACCCACCAGAACAGCAGCCATCACAAGCATTGAACCTGTGCTCGCATGATTTCCAGCACATGTGCATGCTCACAGGCACCTGAGCAACGATGCATGTTGAGCCTGCTTGTCTTGTTGTGCCACAGGCTGGGCTACAAGGTGGCGCTGATTGATGCAGACATTGGCCTGCGTAACTAGACCTGCTGCTGGGCCTGGAGAACCGCGTGCTGTACACCGCCATCGACATCTTGGATGGCGAGTGCAGGTAGGGGCAGGTTGCAGGGCTGTGACAGTGCTGTCACAGCCTGAGGATTGCAACACTAGGCAGGGTGCAGGGGTAATGAACACAATGCATTGCAGTCAACCACATCAACCTGCACGCAACCTGCCATGCCCTTCCTTTTGCCCTGCATGACTGCAGCAACGCGTACCAGCAGCCAAGAATGCCCAGGAACAAGCACAGTCCAGGCCATGGCAGCAATCCCGTTGAGTTGCTGCTGCTGCTGCTGTTACACTGCAGGCTGGACCAGGCGCTCATTCGCGACAAGCGCTGGAAGAACCTCAGCCTGCTGTCCATCAGCAGGAACAGACAGCGGTGAGCGGCGCAACGCTTGTGGAGCAGCAGCTCAGACACAACAGCAGGCAGGCTGCACAGCAGCAGTGGCGGCAATGGCAGCCTCGGGTGCTCAGCTCCAGCTAGCTGCCATCGCATGTGACACAGCTGGCAGTGATGCACTGCAGCCGCTCACCAGAGAGGTTTGTAAGAGTTTAGAACCACTGATGCCAATCAGCTCCCTGTGCTATGGCTGCTGGCGCAGGTTCAACATCACACGCAAGCACATGGAGCAGCTGGTAGAATCCATTCAAAATCTGGGCTATCAGTATGTGCTGATTGACTGCCCAGCAGGCATTGATGTGGGCTTCATCAACGCCATCAGCCCTGCACAGGAGGCATTGATTGTCACCACGCCAGAGATCACCAGCATCAGGTGCGGTGCCCGCAGCGGCAGGGGCTGTTGCAAGGTGCAGGGGCTGCAGGCCATCTAAGGGCGTTGGCCTTGCATCTAGCAGCTGGTGCTATGGTTTCACCAAGTAACAGCTGCTGCTCCATCTACAAAGCCTGTGCACGGCAAACACACCTTGGCTGCAGCTAGGCTGACCTGGCTCGACTGACTGTCGTCTGCAACTGGCCTCCCTGTGCAGGGATGCTGACCGTGTTGCTGGCCTGCTTGAGGCAAATAACATCTACAACGTAAAACTGCTGGTCAACCGTGTGCGGCCAGACATGGTGGAGAAACAAGAAATGATGTCAGTGACAGATGTGCAGGTGGGCACTGCCGCAGGGAGCTGGAGCGCAGCAACTGCAGGGCAGTACATTATGTCGCCCTTGCTTGCAGGTGCAGCAGTACTTTCAGCAGCAGCTCCACCCGGCACTGCTTGCACACGATCTGCTTGTGTTGCAGTTGGCTGCACACGTTGGATTGACCGCACACTGCTTTTGTCCTTGCAGGAAATGCTGGGTATCCCACTGCTGGGTACCATCCCAGAGGACCAGCAAGTCATTATCAGCACCAACAGAGGCGAGCCCCTGGTGCTGCAGAAGAAGCTCAGCCTGAGTGGTATCGCGTTTGAGGCCACAGCGCGGCGGCTGGTTGGCAAGCAGGACTACTTTGTTGACCTCAACGCGCCCTACAAGGTGCGGCCAGCAGGGCATGGCAGCACATCAGTGTTGGGATGCTGTGCAAAGGGCTGCTGGTACAGGCTTGAGGCAGAGGTGAAGTGGCGGTGGCGTTGAGTGCACAGGATCCTGTGCGCAACAGCAACTAACTGTCTGTGGATGTGCTGCTGCTGCTGCTGCTGCTGCTGCTGCTGCTGCTGCAGGGTGTGTTCCAGAAGCTGGGGGAGATGTTCACCAGCACTTAAGATTGAAGCAGCTGCACATCATCAGCAGCAGCGCCGTGAGCCTTGGCGCACTGCCTGCAGGGTGATGCATGGCAGCCGGAGCTCATACCGCATGTGCTGCTGGGTCAAGTTAGTGGGTTGTGAGAAGAGGGCAACATGTTCTGTTGTTGTGCACTGGCTGCCAGCAGGCTTTGATAGTAGTGTCCGCCATGCCATTGCCTGCGTTGTCAAGGGGGCGGTGGTGACGACTGGCCTTTCCATGGTGCCTTATTTATCGTTAGTGTGCCTTATTAATTGACAGGGGACCTGCATGCAAGCTGCAGCCCTGCAGCTTGAGCTGAGTCATAATGTGCCACTTACCCCAACATGCATTTGTTATGGCAAAACACTATTGCTTGTGTTCTTCATGCTGTTGTTTTGTTCTAATGCACGCGTGCCAGCATGCACAGCAGCAGGTGAGCAGAGCATTCATGGTGGTGGATGTAAGCCGTACACAGCAACTACAGCCTGCTGCGTCGCAGCTCATGGCTTTCACGTCAGCAGCTCCCGTGTGCTGGCAGCACATGATGCGGCACGTCCAATGCATGAAAACTCTTGCGGCTCAGCCGTCCTGTGCCGCAAGAGGGCCGCTGGTGTTTGATGCATGCAGGGTGTTGGTGCTATTCGTACCTGTGCTGCTGCATTATGCATATGCGCTTGTTTATGATGTAATCCGCGATCCACTGGTGGCTTGGTGATTTCCAGCAATGCTTAGCGATGAATGCTTGCCATGCGATGGCGCTGTGGTCAAACCTTGGCTGTTTGACCATCTATTCTAGCGTATGTCACAGACTTGAACGCCATCACTTTTTGCTAGTTTCGTCTGCTACTATTGACAAGTGACTTCGAGCAATGCCGTGTACAGACGGATGCAGACGCATCGTGTATCGGAGCATCAACACCTGACCTCGCTCAAACCCTGACAACATCGTGCACATACAGTACCAGCAGCAACTGGAAGGCAGTTTAGCGTGGCGGAGCAGCAGGTGTGCCTGAGATGTGCTGCTATTTGCGATGCCCACCTGCTGCTGTTCAGGTGCATGCCCTGAGTGCGGACTGTGCACCTGCTTGATACTCAGCTATGGATGCACTGCTTGCTTCCTCAGGAACACTGCTTGCAGTGCAGCAGTGCCTGTGCCCCCCTTTGCTGGCTGGGGCGGCCATGTCACCTCTCCTGTACATAACGTTGCAGGCCTTCGGGTTGCTGCTTGTGCACATGCAGGTGACATCCTGCTGCGCCAGCTGCTGCACTACCGTAACCTTGATATGTCAGGCCAGCAAGGCGGCAATGGCGGGCGGTCATCGACCATGGGCGACTCCACGCGGCAGCGGCTGGCAGCGTTGGTGGCAGCAGCAAAATCCAGCCCTGGTGATGCAGGCGCAGCGGCAGTCGACAGGCCCAAGACAGCGGGCGCATATGTTGGAGCTCAGCAGGGCAGCCTTGCAGGGACTTGGGGCAGGGCTGCCACGGGCCGGTCTGGGCTGCCTGCATCTGGGCGTGCTCACAACCCTCTGCTGGGGGGCCAGGCTCTGAGGTGCGAGGGGTGCTGTGACGACAGCGTGCCAGCAGCCAACAAGTGGCGTCGCAAGTGTTGCGTTTCCTTCACGCCGATGTCCGGCAGCTGATGTTGGCAAATGAGCTGCAGCTTAGTCACACCTGAGCATTGGCACATGCTCCATTGGCGTAATGCCGCAGCGGCACTCCAGCAACGTATGGTCCGCCCCATGTGCATCTACAGCCCCAAGATGCACCTGCCCCATGTCTTTGTTGTGCGAGCCATAGGCCTGGTGCAGAGCAAGTTCAGGCACGCAGGAGTGAGATTGCAGCAGCTCCGCACCAAGCACCAGACAGGGTGCGGGCAGCCAGCAGTGGTGCGAAGAACGTGTGGGACCAGCTGCCACCAAAGGGGTCTGCCGCGCTGCTGAACAAGATGGCAACACAGCATGCTCAGCGGCTTGCGTCAGGTGAGCAATGCAGCAGCGGCAGCGGCGGGTGGCGGACGAGCTGCAGATCGCAGTGGCACTTGCGCAGACTGCACGTGGCTGGGAGAGCTGCCGCTGCAGCTGCCAATGCAGTCCAACATAGCAGGGCTTGCCTGCCATGCAAGACCCCCAAGCGTCAGCTCCATCATGCACTGTGTGACGAGCTGGTGCCGCTACTGCTGCAATGCAGCTCGCCCACACAGCGCTGGCCCTCGTTTGCAAGGCGGCCGCAACGGACCAGCAGCAGCGCAGGACGACTCGTACAGGGTCAGGGGCAGCGCGCTTGGCAGGCAGCGCAGCAGCAGAGCAGCAGCGGCGCCCATGGTAGCAGCTGGTGGCGGCGGCTTTGACAGCGGCAGCAGCTTTGATGTACTGCCTGGCGCCGGCAGTACATCTGCTGCAAGCTTCAGCTTTGCCGAGCGCCCCGGCACAGCAGGAGCAGCAGCTGCTGGTGGAGCTGCACAAGCAGCCAGCAGCAACTTTGAGCGGCTGGGCATCAGGTGGGGCACGCGCTGGGCAGCACACGCACACCAACGCAGCTGCAGCAGCTGCGCCCAGATGGTGCTGACAGCCTTGACAAGGGTTGCAAGGAGACATGTGTTACACAACTCAAGGCAGCCAATGCGGCACTCACATGTTGAAGGCCTTGCTCGTTGCCTGCTGGTGTCGCGGCCAGGTTCGCCAGGGCTGCAATCTGCACTCATGCACCGTGTTGCTGTCTATGCAGTGCCCCAGCTGCTGGTGCAGGCGCTGCCGCCGCGTCAGACCTGTCAGAGGCGCGGCTGGCCACCTTGGATGACGCCATACGGGACGCACTGCGCCTCAAGCGCACCGTGTACGAGGACAGCAAGGCGCTCATCCTGCGCCTGTTCAAGTGCGCTGGCTCGACTGCCTGCAGCTGCACTTGGCACAGCACCTGCGCCAGCGCAAGCAGCATGCACACAAGCAGCATGTACACACCGCTGTTGCTTCCTGCTGAAACTGCTGCCTCGAGAGATGCAGCCTGTCCTGCAGCAGTGTCACATGCGCCCGGCTGCCACGCTGTGCTGCAGGGAGGTCGATGACGGCAGCGGCGATGTGGACGCTGAGGAATTTTGTGGCGTGTGTGCCAAGCTATGCGTGCAGGTGGCGCCGGCTGAGGCTGCCGCGCTGTTCAGGAGGGCGGGCTGTGACAAGGCCATGCCGTACCAGAAGTGGGCCCACAACCTCATCACGCAACCCAGCAGGCAGCTGGCGCAGGAGTCTGCAGGCAAGGGGCGCAAGTGCACAACGTACACATGATGGTGCTTATGTCTGCTTGCAACCGGCCAGCTGGTGTCCGCGCGTTACATTTTCCAGCACCATGCCTGTGCTGCATGCTTGCTGAAGTCAACTATACAGCCAGCTAGCTTGAGCATTGCTGTCGCCGTCCTCAGTGCGCTGCTCCCGCATCCACTCTTGCACACCGCAGTGCGCAAGGGCGCGTTCATGCCTGGGCAGCCTGCCAACTTCCGCGGCAAGATCATCTACGAGGAGTGCCGCAAGCCGGTGTGGACGCCCAGCAACTGGGACCCGCGGCTGGCGGAGCGCAGCGCAGAGCTGCCGGATGTGAGGCTGCAGCTGGAGTTTGTGTACGGCCACACGGGTGCGCCTCGGTGTGTTGATGGCGAGGAGTCGCTGCAGCTGGCAATGCCAGGTTCTGTGCAAACAGCGCTTGCGGTGGGGTGCTGCATGCGACAGGGCTCCAGCACTGCAGGAATTGGCACAGCAGCCGCCACAAACTGGTGTGCTGCCTCAACGTAGTCGCCGATGATATGGAAGGCAGGCCTGGCAAGAACAGCAAGAGCCACCGTGTCCCTGTGCACCCGCTGCCCAACCCAAGCTCAATTGCAGGCGTCTGTTCTGCTGCAGGTGCCCAAAGCACCAGCCAGTGCCTGTTCTACAACTGCCAGGGCCAGGCCGTGTACACGCTAGCAGGCCTGGGTGTGGTGTACAGCAAAGCGCCACAGCACAGCCAGCACTTCTTCCTGGGGCACAACGATGATGTCAAGTCGCTGGCGCTGTGCCCAGCTGCTGTGCAATTTGGCGAGCAGCAGTACCCGGCCCGCAGCCTGGCAGCAACAGGGCAGGTGAGGACAGCAGCGAGGGGTCTGCTGCTGCTCGGCAGCGGCTGCACAGCTTGCCTGACCAGCTGCTTGAATTGCTGAATCTGTATGCCTCACCCTCTGCACCTCAGAGCTTCTGAACCTTTGCAATCATCCGGCTACCGCACCTGCAGGTCAGCTCGCAAAGCGGCGGGCCGATCATCTGCGTGTGGGACAGCAGGGGCCCCTCCGGTGCTGCCCCTGGCGCAGCCCCCGACAACCTGTTGGCCAAGCTCCAGCTCGACAAGGAGATGCGCGGCATTGTCGCGCTCGGCTTCAGCCCCAGCGGCAGCCTGCTGGCGGGCGTGGCGACCGACAACAGCCACACTGTGAGCGTGTGGGACTGGCGCAACGGCTGGAGGCTGGTGGGCGAGGGCAAGGGCTGCATGGGCGAGCCGCCGCAGGTGCGCATGGGCGGAGGCAGGCGCATTGCACACCAACCTGCTGCAGCACCCTCGGTCATGCTGCGGTGGTCTCATGTCAGCAGCAGCAGTGACAGCAGTGACAGCAACCGTGTATGACCTGACTATCGCACATGAGTGTCAGGGCGGGCTTGCTTGCCCAATCCACAACTGCCTGAGCCTCTTCCTGTGGCCTGCGCAGGTGTTTGGCCTGGAGTGGAATCCCCACGAGCTGACGCACGCGATCGAGCCCCAGTTTGCCACCTTTGGCAAGAAGCACCTCAAGCTGTGGAGGGCTGCGGCGCCCGGCGGCGCCTGGGCGGCAACGCAGCTCAGCTTCGGCAAGCTGCCGCTGCAGAACGTGGTGTCTGCGGCGTTCCTGCTGCCGTGCGGGCCCCAGAAGCAGTGCACCCTGGCGGCCGGCATGGCAGATGGCCAGGTCTACCTCTTCAAGGTAAGGGCTGAGCCGCCCGCAGCCTGCGGTTCTCTCTGCGTAACATGCTTTTACAGCACCATGCCGAGAGGCCTGGCAGCTGTGAGCATGTCCTGGTTGCAGCGGCGTGGTGCGTTGCACCTTGTTGCACGGCCACCCGCACCACACAATGCATTGAAGTGCATCGTTGTAAACGTGCTGTAACTGTTATCCCTGCTGCAGGGCACCTCCCCTACAGCGGCCATAGCCGCCCACAGGCCCGGGCCCAAGTCGATTCAGCCTGATGGCCAGCCGCCTACGAGGGCCTGCGCGGCATGCGGCTGTGCCAGCAGGGCAGGACGCTGCTGACTGGTGAGCACAACATGCTGTGGAGGCTGCTGCAAGAGGATTGGTGCGTCCTGCTTGCTGCCAGAGCCGCAGGACATGTCTGTCTTGCCGCACAGCAGGTCATACACTACTTAACAGCAAAGTGCTTACCAGAGTGTGTGCATGATGGTTCCAACTTAATATAGTTGATGCACACACATCACACATAATACACACTGTGTGCAGCTGCTGTGGCCGTCAGCTGTCTGGTGTGTGAGCTTGTGCTGGTGTGCTGCAGGTGGTGCTGATGGCAAGATCCTGCAGTGGGACGTGTTGGATGGCGCCATGACAGAGGGCAAATTTGCTGCACTATCCATCACACTGGAGCACCCTTACGGTAAGCCTGCAGAATCCTGCAGCCAGGTTGGATCCTGCGCAAGCTGACAGCTGATACCATGCATAGCGCGCATCTGAGCACACAGCAGGCAAAGGGAGTTGACCTGCAGAGGAGCTGGCGGTGCAGCAAAAGGATTTTCCGGACCTCAGCCTCTCACAGCGGATGCGGCTCGCACCACCACACATGCTGTTCCTGCAGGCAGCGACAAGCCGCCAGTGATACGCTCCATGGATTACGATGACGCAAGCGGCAGCATACTCGTTGGAACTCTGGACAGCTGCATCTGGGAGATGCCTGCAGGCACAAGCACACAGCAGCAGCAGCAGCAGCAGCAGCAGCAGCAGCACATCCTGGTGCCGGGCCACTCCCATGACGTGTGGGCTGTGGCGTGCCATCCAGAGCAGTTTAACATCATCTCCAGCGTGTGCGACGGCAACAAGATCTACGTTTGGGACATGGGCGCCAGGCAACTGCTGCGCGCGGCGTCCGTAGGGTTTGTGTGCAGGGCGGTGACCTTCAGCGCGGTGGCATACGGCGCCCCCGGGTCTGCGGCTGCGGGGCACCACATTGCTGTGGGTGGCGCACAGGGCCACATCAGGGTGAGAGACGCTAAACATCAGCTGGCTGCTGAAGCCGCTGCACTGCGTGCCTGCGTAGCACAGCTGTGCGCAGCACGTTTCAACACGCATGCGGCATACTAGCAGCCAAACTGGGTGCTTGCACGCCTCAAACCATCCCTTGCGCGCTTGTCACATGCCAACACTGCTAAACAAAACACTATTGCTGCTGCTGCTGCTGCTGCTGCTGCTGCTGGTCTTGCTGCCTGTTCTTGGTGCAGGTTGTGACTGAGACCGAGCTGCGTCCTGTGTGGGAGGGCCGTGACAGCACTCAGGGCATCTCAGAGCTCGACTACAGCCCTGATGGCAAGTTGCTGGCAGCAGCAACCTTTGATGCATGGGTTGACGTGTACAACGTGGAGAAGGGCTACCAGCGCATAGGTGCGCAGGCCACGAGGCACATCGCCCTCCGTCGGCTCCTGATTGTGGTGCCCACTCCTGTGTCGGATGGAGCATGTCATGTGGTGCAACGCATTGACGGCTGCAAATGATGCGGAGCAGATTCCTGGTGAAGGTGATGCTTGGTGCAGAGGGAGAGGGAGAGGAGAGCCCTAAATGTAGCAATCTTGTTGCCGTGGACTTGCTGCTCACTCACATCGTGCCTGCTGGTGTAACATTACTTGCAGCCCGCTGCAGTGGCCACTCTGCCACGGTGCGCACCATCGACTGGAGCATGGACAGCTCAGTGCTGCAGAGCAACTGCGCAGCGCGGGAGATCCTGTACTGGAACCCACACACAGGTGAGCTGCCGCAACAGCTTCTGGGCTGTTCACAACGCATGCAGCTGAGCACGGTTTGGTAAGCAGCTCTGATGCTTGGGAGATGCAGTACAGGTGAGCCTCACAGCACAATGCGACAGTGCGCTCAACAGGTCTCCTTGCGGCCTGCAAGTACAGTAGATACAGCAACGTGCGTGCTTAGCAGCATTCACGTGGCTTTGGTGCACATGCTTTCCTGCGGACTGGATACTCCCTTGTTACCTTAGTAACTGTGTTTTTGCAAGCTGCTGCTGCTGGCTGCAGGCAAGCAGGTGCCCAGCAGCTGTCGTGACACTGAGTGGAGCGGCTGGACCTGCCTGTACGGCTTCCCAGTGATGGGCATCTGGCCTGACACAGCAGACGGCAGCGACATCAATGCATGCGACAGGTGCGGTCAGCACAGTGCCGCCTGGCAGAACATGCACCCCAGCATCACAGCACATGCTTGATCGTAGCCAGTCTCTTGCCTAGCAGCAGTGTGAAGGTTGGGTAGTTTAGTGGTGGAACACCAGCATGGTATGCTGGAGACCCAGGTTCGAATTTCGGTCCAACCGCCCGTGGCTGGGCTAAAAAAGCAACTGAGTTGACGGATTTGTGCGATGGGTGGTTTCGATCGCCCAAACAATGAAGAAGAAACTGGGTACAATTACAAGCAACCCTCATGAGCGGAACAACGGCTCGCTGGGCTAGTGCCTGAGGCAGGTTCAGTCCTGTACTACTGTATTGTATTGTATTGAAACAGGCCCTGCCGTGCCACTGCAGTGCAGCTGTCTGTAGCGCCTTGCCCATGGATGGAGTCCACTGCTGCTAGCTGACGTGGCCAAAGCCCAATCAGCCATTTGTAATATGCATCACTCACGTTTTGTGTGCTGCGTTGCTTGCCGCGGCAGGTCCAAGTCGGCAGGTACCTGGCGACATGTGACGACTACGGGCTGGTCAAGCTGTTCAATTACCCGTGGTCGTACGGGAGGCGCCGCACAGGGCCTACAGGGGCCACAGCAGCCACGTGATGTGCGTGCGCTTCAACGCAGACGACAGCATCGTGTGCAGCGCGGGCGGCAAGGACTGGGGACTCTTCCAGTTCAGGTGCGGATGGTGACGGGCGAGGTGCTGGGCAAGACGCTGATCATGATCCACTGCATGGGAAGTGTCACGCAGTCGTCGGGTCACCTGTGTGTTTGCTGCTGCGTGCCGCGTGGATGGGGCTGACATCTCTGCTGAGGCTTGCTGGCGTTGCCTAAACCCCCTTGCAGGGTGGCACCTGTTGATGTTGCAGCTGACCCGGCAGAAGCTGGCAGTGCGGCTGATGGCATGCGGGGCCTCTCAGGCAGCAGCAAGAAGGGCCTGCCAGGTGCAGCTGCTGGCAAGCCAGGTGCTGCAGGGAAGCAGGACAGGGTGTGGGGCCCGCTGGATCCTGCAGGTGAAGGCTTGTTTTGTGGGCAGGTGGATGTAAGATAGAAAGCATGCAAAGCACGTGCCGCTGATTTACATGATGAAGACGGCGCACTTGGTACTGACGGCGGGTCAGGAGCAGCCTGCATCACAGGTGTGATGCCATGCTGACAGCGCATGTTTCAGTTGATTGGCATGAGTCAGGTACATGTCATCTGCATGGTGTCAGAGACTTGCATGTCATGCACACTGCAAGTACAGCTGTCAATGCAGCAATGAAGTCACTGGTATGGAGCCCTTGCTATCCTAACGCTTTAAGGTTGTGTGTGTTGCTGCCTCGCAGGACGGAGCTATGGCTGGGTCCCAGCCGGCAGCCCAACTGCAGCCGAGCCTGCAGCTGCAGCAGCAGCTCCAGCAGTAGCGCCAGCTGCAGGAACGTCAGCAACACTAGCTAGCGCATCCTCAGCACCACAGCAGCAGCAGGCAGCAGCAGCAGCAGCAGCAGCAGCAGCCAGCAGCATTCCTGCTGCAGAAGCCACAGCAGCAGCAGCAGCAGCAGCAGCAGCCAGTTGTGAAGCGATATGGTGGAGCAGCAGCAGATGTTGACGAGGTGCTGAGTGAAGACCCCTCCGTTGATGACGAGTTTTGATTGTGGCCTGATGACTGGGTTGAGTGAGAGACATGGAGTTGCACATAGGCCGTTCTCTACTTGAGAAGACATGCACCGCACAAGTCGAATGCATGATTGCGCAGTGAAAGTGATTGAACTAACTTGAGCCAAAGTGAGCCAAACTCTCAGACATTATCGAACCGTGTTCTACACCCATTGCCATGCATCGCTGCTCTGCAGTGTTGGTCGTGCATGGCAGTGCCACACACCCGTGGCTCTCCCGCCCACGGTGTTCAAACCACATGTTGGCGGGCGGTGTGGCACACGCGGTGCAGCATGTGTTGCTGCATGGCAGCCTTGCAGCATCCATGCTGTGCACATGTACATGTGTCATTCAACGACGCGGAATCATGTTGAAATCATGCTGAACTATTGCAGCTGTGAACCTCTGCAAACGTGTCAGCAGCTCGCGCCACACGTGGATGCTGGTAGTAGCTGTAGTAAGGTTTTGTGTTCAGCTATTGCTTGAGCCAACACTGAAGCAGCGCCACATGAAGTCCTCAGCAGGACTGTCTTGCGCGTTGTTATATATCACAAGGTATATACCTTTGGCAGCAAGGCAACACCGTCAACATTCAGCCATGACATGCATCTGCAAACCTTTGCCATGCAGCATGCCACACACATATGACCATGCACAGTGCTGCCAGCAGGTAGCCATTGAGTGCGTGCCACAGCAGCAGTCATTCGCTTTCATGCGGGGGGTTGGGTGGGCTGCCAGTGTACTGCATGCTAGTGCCGTGTCCTGTCACAGGTATGCAGGGCCGTGTGCAGTGCTGCCAGCTGCTAGCCATGCACCTGGCACTGATCCCATGCAAGCGGTCTGCAGTGCAGCCCTGGTGATACCAGGCTGACCGCTGCAGTCGCAGCAGGGGCGCCTGCAGCAGCACAACTATATTGGCATCGCTGCTCCATCTATGCTGCCGCCCTCCTGCTGCTGCCACCACCGTTGCTGCCTCATCAGCTTGTGGCACAGCCTGCTTGACCCTTGAAGAACCCTGCTGCTGCAGGAGCTGCCTCCTGCAGCAACGCCTGTATGCAGGTCGCTGCAGAGCACAGTGGGGGCAGCTCAGCACTGCTGGCAGCTCCAGCATCTGCACGGCATTGATGACTTGAGCCTCGCACACCCCATAGCTGATGACTCAATGTGCTTGTGGTGCACTGCAGACGCAGTCTGCAGCCTCAGCACCAGCATCTGATGCAGCTGCATGCACACACATACTGCACACAATGCCCCAACTGCTGCTGCAGCTTTGGCTTTGGCCCAAAGGCTGGCGGCCAGACCAGCTCCTTCAACCACCACAGCTGCAGCAGGCTGCAGATTAAGCATCCTGTGTCCCAAAGCCGGTGACACAGCTAATGCAAGGCCAGTCGCACAGGCACAGCGGTTGTCCTCGCAGCTCGTTCTATTGCTGATTCATTGCTGGCTGCTGCTTGCCTGCTGCTGCTGCTGCTGGCTGCTGGCTGGTGCTGGGCAGTTCAGTGGTACTTGGCTGACTCATGCACTCTTCATGAAGTGATCACCTCAGCATGTCATGCAGAAAACATCGAACGCTGCAGCAGTCACGACCTCACTCTATAGCGAAGGCAGCTGTTCGCTAGTGGCGCTGCTGCATGCGCTCTTCTACCCATATGTTGAGTGCAGCGAACACAGTCTGTGTATGAGTGTATGAGTCAGCCAAGTACCACTGCACTGCCCCTGGCAAGGGAATGCGTTGCTCGAGCACTGCTTTGCGTGCAGTTTAGGGGGTGCATGTAGACTGGCCAGACTGCAGATGTCCTGATAGGCTGCCTCTATGCAATTCTTGTGCGTGAGGCCTTTTGCTGCTTCTGCCCAGGCTTCAGATGTGGCAGCTGCATCCAAAGTTGCTGCAGGCCATCTGATGAGGCGCTGGCCAATCAGTGCCACCGCGCAATGAAGCTTCGGTACAAAAACAAAGAAGGCAGTGTAAAAGACGGTTTCTGCTTTGCCGGAGCATGCAGAGAACAAGCCTGGTTGTCCAAGGCACAGGGAACAAAAGAGCAGGCTGCATGGATCATGACTATGCAGCCATTCCACAGCCATCAACTTCTAATTAAACCTTAGTTAAACTTTTTGTGGCAGGCAACGTGATATGTTGTACAGTAACCGCAGGATTCGTCCAGCAACAAGTCAGAGGCGCGTAACTGTCACCAGGCCTGCAGTTAGGCGACAACGGGGACGCGGGAGATGCATTTAAGCGCACACAAGCCGTTTAAGATTATATTACTGCAGCTTAGCCACAAACAAGCGGGTTCTTGAGCAGCAACCCAAAGCTACAGCATCTGAAGACTGCGATACGCACCAGTGCATAGCATATGAAGGGCTTGTGACACTGCATGACGGACAGCAACAGGTAACAGCAGATGGTGAACGGCGCCGCTGAAGCGTTGCCTCTTGAGCGACGTCTCCATCACTGCTGCTGCTGCTGCTACTGCTGCTGCCTGCTGCTGCTGCTGGCTGCTGCCGCTCCTGTTGGTGCTGCTTACAGGCATGCTTTGACAGCTCAGCACTTCTACAGCTCAAAATTGATCGTCAACCAACACCAACATTCATCACTTGCCATCTGTCAGTGCAGCCTGCAGCAGGGCAGCAGCAGTAGCAGCAGCAGCAGCATGCACAGCTGCTTTCCCGTAGGCAGCCACTCTTGCAGGATAGCAGCGGACCCCACCAACAGCAGCATGCACCGAGCCACAGCAGCCCTGCAGCAACACACACGCGTTCTGCTACATACCAACAATAACAGGGCCCAAGCAGCAGCAGCAGCGGCAGCAGTGGCAGCCGCCCGCAGAGCCCGCAGACTCCAAGCATGCCCACGCACCCAGCGCCCACTACATCCTGCAGCGAACCATGTGGCGCATACGGCGGACAGAAAAAGTAGCATCAGCAGGACAGCACCAGAGGTGAGACGGGGCCAGGGTCCAGTGCGGTTGGTCCGGTGCTGCAGCACAGTGAGCCAGCTGCTGGTCCTGTTGAGCCAGACAGCATATCATGGCTGTGCAAGGTGCAGGCGTGGCCCAGCCAAGATCCCACCGCACACATTCCAGCTGACTGCAGCAGCACCAGCAGCAGCAGCAGCAGCAGCAGCAGCAATGGCAGTGCCGTCAACGGCAACGGCGCTGCCAGCAGCAACAGAGGGCTCGGCCAGGATGGCCCCGCCAGCTCCAGCAGCATCAGCGCCGAGCGAGACTTCACCGTCCTGCAAGCAGCCGACCTGTCGGGCATGCAGTTTGACGCAATTGTGGTGCTGGCTGGGGGCCTGCTGCCCGACGGGCGCCTGCCGAGCTGGGCAGCGCGGCGCTTGGACGTGGCCCGGGACCTGCACATGAAGCTGGGCCGGACGCCACCAATCCTGTGCTCCGGTGAGCAGGCAGGGCCTGCAAGGAGATGTCCGTGCTTACGTAATTTTATGTGTTCCATGCAACTGCGCAAAGCAGCATCTTCAAGGCCGGCAGGAGGCTTTGCACTGTTGGAGACAGAGGCTGCAGTACACCAGGGGTGGCTGCCACGCTGCCAGCGGGCGCTGCGCGGGCCGCGGTCGGGCGGCGAGTTGGGATGGCGCTGTGCTGCCGCGCGTGCTGTCTGCAGGTGGCGGCACGCCGCACAAGCCCAGCATACTGGGCTCCAACGGCCACGTGCTGCACGAGTCGACCGCCATGGCCAGTTACCTGATGGCGCGTGGGGTGGCACCAGCGGGCATCCTCAAGGTGCGCTGATGTGGCGATTGTGCATTCTGCAGGGGTGACAGGACGCTTGCCTGGGCGCCCCGCTCCCCACGCGCCTGTTGCTGGCGCCTAGTTGCAGCTCACGCCTTTGATGTGTGGCGGGTGTGATGTAACATAATGTCATGTAGTGTGAGTGACACAATTGCATCAGAGACAGTATCTTCAGGACTTGTTGAGGCTCATATTAGGTGGTTATATGTATTTTTCTTGGCTGTTGTGGGACACCATGAGCCTTTTTTGGCTTCTTAGTGGGTGGGCCTGTGGCCCTACTTTGGTATTTGGTGTTTGGTATATGGTAGGGCGGCTTGTCACACAAGACGCTGCGCAAGCGCAGTTGCAGGCAGGGCTGTGCGGCGGACGCCCAGCTGAGGACCAGCACGCAGTAAAGCAACGTGCACGCTGGGCCGCAGCTGGGCCTGCCAGCAGCTGCAACGCGTTCATGCGCTGCCGCGTGGCGCTTGCAGGAGACTGCCAGCTACGACACGGTCGGCAACACCTACTTCTCCCTGGCCATCCACGCGCTGCCTGCTGCCTGGAAGCGGCTGGCCGTGGTGACGAGCGACTTCCACATGCCCGCAGCAGGTCGCTGTTTGCCGACATATACCGCCTGGCTGGCAGCAGCCTGTTTGGCGACCCCCACAGGTAGGCGGGCTGCAGGACAGATTTGCATGTGGATGGACAGCAGCTTCTGCGTTGGGTGTGGCCAGACAGCCTGGTTCAAGGGCTTGCATGGCAGCGCTGCAGCTTCAGGCCGTGCCGCGCCCTGCTACATCCCCACAGATCGAGTCAGCACAACGCCCAACACATGTTGATATGATATGCCTTCTTCGTCATCTGTTGTGTCCCCGCCCAGGCCATGCACCTGTCTCTGCAGGCTCTGCCTACGTCTCCTGTCAGCTGGTGATACGAGGGATGCTGGTTGCTGTGTGGTCGGGCAGTTCTCGAACGCATTCATCGCAGTCACAGCCCTGTGCGCCGACTGTCACATCAACAGCGCTGTCCTGTACATCATTGTCCTTGCCGCCTGCAGCTCATCACCAACCCTGCCTGGTTCTGCTGCCCATCCGCAGGTTCTCCCTGACCTTCCTGTCAGCCAGCGACGAGGGCTGCTTCGACGAGCACGTCTACGCGGCACGGCTGCAGAAGGAGGCCGCCAGCCTCGCCCACTGGCGGGGCGTGGCGGCGGGGCTGGCCAGCCTCCCCGAGCTGCAGGCGTGGCTGCACACCGACCACCTATGCTATGCGGTGCAGCGGCAGCACGAGTTTGGCAGGCGCACAATCCAGGTGCGTGGTGGCGGACAAGCTTCGTGCGACGCGTGCTGGTGCAGAGGATGGAGAGCTGGCAGGATGGGGTTCGGCAGAGGCAAGAGCTTGCTTGGTGGCAGGGATCGCCGGTACGTGGGACGCGGCACTGGTGCAGTACTGCTGAGCAGCGTCAGGCTGCACTTGTGAACAGGGCGCCACCCCTCTGTGAGTTGCTCACAGGTGCTTGGCGCTGGCGGCTGCGTTGCAGCCTACGGACGTACTTTGCACCAGCATGCATAGCAAGCCAGTTCGGGACTGGCTCCCATCTGCTGTAGGCCCGCGTGCAAGCCCAGCTGGCAGCCGGTTTGTGTGTTGCCTGCCTGCAGGACCAGAAGCTGCTGGAGTCTTACTGATCAATCCGGTGGTGAGGCGGCATGCTGTCCCTGCTGCTCTGATGAATTGCGCGTCCCACATGGTGAATGACGGCCCTTGCAAGTTGCCGTCAACCTGACAAGCTTGCTAGTGCCTGCACGGTATGCACAGCTGCGGTTGCCCGCATGGGCCAGGTTTTATGAGACCGTGACGAACTGGAGCACATTGCAGCAGCTGCTGTTCAGCACATGTTGTGGAAGCAGGGAATATCGTGCCTTTGATAACGGTGACGGCAGCAGCTCCTCAGCCGAAATTTTTCAGCCACAGCAACTGCTGGTCAGACGGAGGCAGTGTGATGGCCTCGTACACGATTTGTGGCAGATCATGCGTTTACATGTGTAAAACTCAAACCCTGCTGGACTTGCAACTGTTGAGATGTGTTTCAAATACAAGGCAGACAAAGTTGCCATGCCAACTATTTCACAGCAGAGCAAGCTTGCCAGGGCATCCGTAAGCAAACACTCAGATATCGATATATGAGTGAGATGCATCAGCATAGATGCAGAGCACAGCACAGGGTGCTGCGCTGGCACCCAGCAAACACTGCTGCTGGCTGTGGTGCAGCTTGCACATCGATGTGATATCCCCAGCGCTTAGGCCCAAGCACCTACAGGTCTGACTGTGGCAGCTCAGCAACGTAGCACTAGCTAGTGCTAAAGACAGCTAGCTGGTACTGCATACCGCCTGCGGTGTTGACGCCAGGCGTCCGGCTGTGGGAGCTCAGACGTCAACAGTGGAAATATCACCTGCCACACATGCAGTCCTGACCACCACACAAGGATGGTGTTGCAGGTGTCATATCCTTGCTCAGCGATGATGCAGCTGCTTGCAACTCAAGTACAATCCAGGCTCAGCCCCGGGCATCCTCGAGATGCACTCACACATGCCGCAGTAGCAAAGCCTGCAACCACATGTTTGGCACGCGCAGCCTGAGCCATCTACCAGGTAGGCAGCAAGAACACAAAGCACACAAGAAACTGCGCAGGATGTACCGGCTTCTGCGCTGCAAGGAGGCCTCAAGAGACAGTCTCTGCGCCCTGCAAGCTTGGAGCAGCATCATGCTGCCTGTGATAGGCCCACACAGCTCAGCGCGCCCTTGATGACCGGTGCTACACCAGCGCAGGGGACCTGCTACCCGGTAGCATTGTGGCATTGCGCGGGCGGCAGCTGCCAATGACGCACCTCAGCTGCTGCTTGAAACAGGCCGGCCAGCAGACCCCTGTGAGATTGAGCCACCAACGCTGCCACGGCAAGTCAGCCACCTTAACGCTTGAGTGCAACAACCGTCTACTGGTCCGCAACTGCGCAACCAACAACCCGTTACAAGCCGTGGCCTTGGACCCTCACCGTCAACCCAGCTGCCATGACCTGCTCGCAACACCAATCGGGTGCTGCATGGTCTACCTGGCAGCCAGCAGCACACACACAACCTAACAGCAACTTCAAGCAGCACACACACAGTCCGACAGCATGTTCAACAAGCCGACGCGCCCAGGTGTATAGCTGCAATCACACCAAGCACCTCCACGACAATGCATGTTGAGCTGCTGGTGTTGTGGCAGCCTCACATGTACATCGCCCGCCAGCCCCATGGCGCAACTGCATGCATGGCGCCAGTGGCCGTGCACACCCGGCGCTGCACAGCGACGTCTGCTGCAACATAACACACACTGCTGGGACATCCAGCAGCAACTTGAGCAGCCTCAGGCACGGGCCTGCGATGGAGCGGTGTGCCAATGAGCCCTACCATGTCCATGCGCATGCAACAGCGCTCTCCCTCTTGGCAACCTACTGATAGACTACTGCTAGCCTTGCCTCAGGGGGTGCTCGTTGCCGCTGCCGAATTCAAATACGCAGCGGCGTGGTGCCGATCGGCTTCACCTCGTCCATGGGGCTGTTGCGGATGAAGTCCGCCCAGTGCTTGGGCATCAGGTTGGCCAGCGTGACAGCATCACTGTTGTCCTCCAGTGCTACCTGAAACCAACAAACAGAAGACCACGGAGCAGCACAATCAACGGCAGACGACACACTTGGCAACGGAGCCAAAGAACAAGGAATGCAGGCTGGTGTGGATGGCCATCAAACACATGCACACCCCTTACACCTGGTGCCACCATGTCCACAAGATTATGCCGAATTCATGGCAGCGCCTGCGCCAGAGGTGCCAACCTCAGTGCATGCCTCGGTGCACCACGCACCCAGCTCATCTGAATGAACATGAACGTTCAAACATGGAAAACACGATTCAGCTCACCTCCAGCGTTGCCACCTCGAACAGCAGCTGCTCCACAGCCACCTGTGTCTTCTGCAGCTTGGGCACCAGCGCCGCTGCCACAGCCTCCCCCTCCTCGCGACCCAGCCACAGGTTGTCCAGCACTACAGGAAAGCCACCTGCAGCAGCAAGTGAGCGTAGCAGTGCAGGTCTTAGAAGGAACTGCACTGCAGGTGTGATGTCTCATGGTCTGTTTGCTATGGTGAACAGCCGAAAGGTTGTCCAGAGCACCAGCAAAGGCCTGCAGCCTGCAGGGGCCGGATGGACAAGGCAGTACAGTCGCTACGCAACGCTGAAACAGAATCATCTTACATTGACTTGATGATTTGAGGAACAGCAGCAGCAGCAGCAGCAGCAGCAAGTGCTTGGCAATGCTGCACCCGCTGGGCAAGGCAGCACCTCATGCCGCTGCATGTACTGCGCACAGCCACGTGCGCGTCCACACCCACCCTCCAGGTTTGTGTTTATCTGCACCAGCTTCGCCGCCAGCAGGCCGCGCAGCTGGCCGCACTCCTCGCGGATGGCCTCGATGGGCTCAGTCACGCCGCCCAGGGACCTGCAGGCGCGGCCAAACAGGCCCCGCAGCAGGTACGTCACCTGCAGGGCGGGTGACGGCGAGCCACGACGCAGCAGGGGCAGGGGCAGCGTCATCGGCGGCATCAGCAGCAGGCGGCCGCCCACACCCGCACCTACATGCAGAGCTGGGGGTGGCAGGCAGCCAACCCAGCGGCAGGGACCTGCGGGCGGCCGCAGCCAGGCAACACCGTGACGGCAATGGCGAGGCAGGAGCTGGTGTATGGCTGGTGTGTGCCTTGCTCGGACTGCACTTGCACTGCACTCAAACAGCGACACAAACAGCCCAGCCCAGCCCAGCTCGATGCACACACAGGAGATATGCATCAAGACAACGTCGGTGCTCCGTCGCACCTGCTTCATGCCATCATCCACTGCCAGCTGGCTGAGCAGCCAGTCTGAGATCTTCGGCGCATGCTCCGGCAACTGCCACAGCACGTGCTCCAGCAGCAGGCAGTCGTACTCCGTCACGCTGTCGCGCCCATTGCAGTACGCCGCAACCTGCGCGTGTGGGCATGGCGCAGCAAGCACGCAAGCGACCACGGCCCCAATGAATTGGCGGACCCCTGGCAGGCAGCCACACCAGGCTGGCAGCTGGAGGAGAATGCACCACCTCTGCACAAACACACAGCTCTCCACAGCGGCAACGACCCACCCCAATCAGTGGGGCTGGCAAAGACCCAAGCTGCCTGTCAGGCACGCATCGCGGCTACTGCACCCAGACAATTACACCAGACGCTGAACTTGCGGCCCAGTTGCATGTGCCATGACTTCGCACAGCCGTTCAGCCCCAACATAAAGGTGCCTGCCTGCCTGCCTCTCTGCCTGTACAGCGCAGGCGCTGCGCCCACAGACTTGTAGCAGGGCGCCACTGGCGCGTCGCAGCCGCACCTGCATGAGCGCCACCGCCTTGACCAGCCTCCTGTCAGACACATACACGGGTGGCTCGATCTTCTCCTGCAGGTAGCTGCGCAGGTCGGCCAGCAGCTGGATGACGTGCTGTGGCACACGCACGGCAGACAGCGCAGCGGCGCGCGTCTGCTGGAAGTCATCCATGGTCAGTCGCGCTGAGGGGTCGACCTGCCAGCAGCAGCAGCAGCAGCAGCAGCAGCAGCAGCAGCAGCCTGTAGATACAGACATGTGCAATGGTTTGTGTGTTTGCCGGCGGGGTGAACGGCAGGAGAGCCTATACCAGTGACTGACACAGCAGCAGCTGCGAGCCGAGGGCCTGCAGGCGATCACACGCGTCACTGTCTCGCCAAGCTGAACGTGCGCCCGCAGCACACACTGCCAGCCGCTGCTTGCCTGGATGGTGGTGCTACGCGCGCCGCCGCTGCTGGGTGTGACGCTATCGCCGTCGTCATAGCTGTTGCCGGCGTAGTAGTCCAACATCTGCGTGAGGCCTGCAGCAGCAGCACCCAGGCGCCAAGCCACACTGTTGATGCAGCGCGTGCACAGCAGCGCAGGTGAAGGGCTGTCCGCAGGTGGCAGACACTGGCAAAGCACGCGGTCACAAAGGCCAAGTGTCGATGAATTTGTACCACAATGTCCGTTGTTGCAGACGTCTCCTGCATGCACAGCACCTGTGCCGTCTGCGGGGCGTGCGACAAAGACAACCAAATGCTGACCACAACACCCTAGCCGAGTACCGCACCTGCCACTGAGACCTGCTTCACCTCCTTGCGCAGCAGGAAGCGGTCATACAGCGCATCCAGCTCCTCACTCTCAGGCAGCTCGTTGCTGGCACCAACCAGCGTCACCAGCGGCACCTGAAACCAAAGGCAGCGGCACACAGGCAAGCTGCAGCTGTAGGACACAGCTGTGGCGGAAACATGGACGGGGCAACCTAGAATGCACAGCTGCTGACAACATGTCCTGATAACCAGACCAGACACTCCACACGGATAGGCGGCCTGCATTAATCAATGGCATCCATCAGAGCCAACAAAGGCTGGGCGACAGCGGTTGGCTGCCGACTAGCAACAACTCCCAAAACTAAAAGTGCCAAGAATCAGCCTGCTGCGCTGCAAACTGCTCGGCGACTGCCATCATCAACACTTGCCTGCCTGCCTGCTGCGCGTGCCGACATTACGGCGCTGAGTTGAGCAATTGCTATCAACAGCTATCCTAGCCAACACGCATTACGTGAACCTGGTATGTAGCGAGGTGCACATTCCACACTGCAGCTTCTGCTGCTCACCTTCAGGCGCTGGCTGCCATTGTCAAACAACCTCTCGTTCAGGATGGTGAGCAGCGTGTTCAAAATAGCACTGTTGGCCTTGAAGATCTCATCAATGAACGCAACCTGGCAGCAGCAGCAGCAGCAGCAGTGAAATTGGCAACTGCAGGGGTTGCCAGTGCACGTGGAGGCAACAGGATCGTACGCTATATGCACAGCATGCCCAGCACCGTGATGCCAGGCCGTCGCACCAAAGCCAAGGCTTGCATTATAACAACATGTGTTACAAAAATAACAACTATAACATAACAAGTAACACTCCCGCATTTACCTGTGCATCAGGCAGGTACCCGCGCGTCTGCCGCACGTACTTGTCCTCCTCCAGGGCCCGCATGCTCAGCGGCCCAAACAGCTCCTCGGGCACACTGAAGCGCGTAAGCAGGCGCTCAAAGTAGCTGCCCTGGATGAGCTGCGACAGCCGCCGCCCCACCTGCATGGCGCCAAAGCCATACACACATGGTTGGGAACGCCTGGCTCCTTAGGCACAGACTACATAGAAACGATTGCTTGCGTATAGTAGTATTGGTCATATGGGTTTGTTGTTGATGTCTATGACTGCAGCCAGAACCCGGTAACGGATGCAGAATGATGCCAAAGTGCCAGCACGAGGCAAGCTTCAGCCCCAAGAATTTGTGTGGTGGGGCACACCAGGGCCGCATTGGGCTCCTTCAGCAAATGCAGGTGCATGAGCAGGTGCATATGCAGGAGAGTGCTTGCCAGCGCTGCCAAGTGCTGCTGTGCCTGCTGCTGGCAGCCCTAAGTGAGGCTCAACAGGTGCAGGAGACACTAAGGAGTGTGTGTGTGTGTGTGTGTGGTCAGGTCGAGTGCTGTTGCGTCACCAAGCATGTGCTGCCACCACGCAACGCCGAGTCCGGCCCACCTCCGACTTTGCTGTTCCTGGCGGCCCAATGAGCAGGATGTGCTCACGGCACATGGCTGCCAGCACCAGCAGCCGCACCTGCAACCGCCCGGCAGCAGCAGCACAGGGATGAGGGCGCATGCGCACCGCTCGTCATGCCGCAAGCGTGGCTGAGCGGGCCACCAGCAGGCACACCGCAGTGCTGTGAGTTGGCGCGCTGAGCATGCCTGCGACCACCAGCGTGGCATGTGTGTTGAGTCTGCTGCGTGCCGCACCACTGCCGTTGCTGCTGCTGGTGCTGGGCATGCAGCAACAAGGCCACCTGCTGCCAACAGTGCTGCTGCTGCTTGCTCACCGCACAACCCTGCCTCCCTGCCCACCATGTTTTCACATATCACCAACCAAGCTGCTGCTGCTGCTGGTGCACCTGTGACCGCACAACTGCGCTATCATTCAACGTTTCTGGTGCCATTGCTGTTACTACCTCTACCACTGCTGCTGCTGCTGCTGCTGCTGCCTCACCTCGGTTTCCCTCTCCACCAGGCCAGTCTGCATCACCAGTATGGCATTTTCCAGCTTTGCACGCAGCTCACGCGTGTCAATCACACCCGTGCTGCTGCTCCTGCTGCTGCTGCTGCTGCTGCCGTTGCCGCTGCTGCCTGCCGCTGCCTGCTGCTCCAGGATAGCCGCCAGGTGCTGCTTGGCCCGCTCCTTGAGGGCTTGCAGCTGCACAGCACAAAAAAAGCACAAGTGGCTAGCTTAAAGCTCATGCTCCTGATTGCTGCGAGTCAGCTGGCGCGCCGGCATTCATACCTGAACAAGGCGTGCACCTGAAGACAAATAGTGGCATCAACTTTACAAGGCCCAACGGCAACACGGCACTAATGAGCTGCTGCGTTTCCTGCAAGCAGTCCTCATCAGGTCATCCCCTGCCAGGCTGTAGGTGTATGGGCCACGATCCTTTGGACGCCGACCCTTGCTGCAAATTGAGCACAGCTGATATCACAGCTGCAGGATTCACCTCACCTTTTTGTTTGCTGCCCTGTCTCTGTCCATGTAGCTCTGGCCATCTGCAGCTGCAGCAACACCAGCAGGATCAGTGGAACTGTACAGCCCAGGACGCTGTGGGCACCGAATTTGAGAAAAGCGTACCTGCTGCTGCCACGAAGACGCGATGCTGCCGGCATCTGCGACAGATCGGGGTTAGCAGGTCGGGTAAGCCATAGCAACAGTAGCGTGGTGCCACAGCAGAGCAGTCTGGTGACAACATGCCACACCTGCGCAGAGTGGCTCGAACAACATTGCGCTGGTTTAAAGCTGCCTGACAGGCCCTATGCGTCAACGGTGGTTGAAGTGATTGCAAATGCGAAGCCATGCTGGGTGTCGTCTGCTTGGTCTACCACTTAATTGCAACCCTGTATACTTTGGAAATAGGAACTTGCAGTTTCGAACAGAAAACAGCTTAACTGCAGGCACATGCCGTGTACCTGGACCAGGGCTTGTTGTTCAAGTTCAGGGTGCGAGCGTTTACTTTCTCGTGAAGCGGTGGCAGAAGTCTGCGCTGGTTGTTAATAGTGTCATCACTATCGACGGATGATTTAGATCGACTCAGCATGGAGCACAGACAGTACAGAGAACAAGACAGGCACAGCAGGGACAGGGACAGCAGGCCATACAGCGGGAGCAGCCGGCGCAGATGTAGAAGCAGGAGCAGAAGCAGAGACGGACCCAGCAGAAGGCACAGAAGTAGGAGCAGGAGCAGAGACGGCCACACACACCGCAGCAGAAGGCATGAGCACAGAACTGAGGGCTTGAAGCAGCAGCAATCCACGCAGCCAGCACAACAGTCCCCTAGACACCGTGACAGTGAAGAGGAGCCACTCAAACCCAGCAGATGGACCTTGTAAGTGCCTGCCTGGGAGGTCCTGAGCTGTCGGTGGGGAGCTGACGCTGTGCCAGTGTCATCATCAGCTGCCTGCTGACCATGCGTGCATGCATCTCTGGCATCAGCATACCAGCTTGCAGAAGCCAAGCAGCCAGCTGCGCACGGACAGCCTCTTTGTTGGCACGTCATGATGCTTGCATCTGCTGGCACAGCCAGCCCACCACACTTGGTGATGGTTGTGGCACTGAAGCGTGTTTGCCCTGGTGTAGGCTAGAAGATGATGAAGAGGAACCAACAGCTGTAAAACAAACAGCAGCAGTAGCACGGCAGCAAGGCAGCAGTACAGCTAAGACATCAGCTGCAAGGCCAGACCCAACACTAGCAGTAGCAACAGCAGCAAGCAGCAGCAGCAGCAGCAGCAGCAGCTGCTGCTGCAGTCCGTCACAGCAGCTATGCGCTGCTGAAAGACCACCCAAGCAGTCACATGCAGCGGCAGCTGCAGCCGCTGCAGCCGCATCGGAGCAGAGTGCTGCTATTGTGCGGCAGATGATGCAGGTAACCCCCTGTTGGCACCAGTGCGGCAAGCACTGTGTTGTGGCTTGACATGGGGCTGGGGAGCAGACTAGGCTGTTGAGCCAGTGTGAAAACAACAGACGCAAAGATATCGCTCTTGACAGTGGCTGCAACATTGCTGGGCCGTTTGCACGCGAACTTGTGCAGTAACTGGCTGGTCCTGCTGTACGGGCCGTCACGGCAGCAGTGGCAAGCAGTCAAATAACATGACCTGCTGTGTTGATGTTGCAGTGGTGAATGCAGCTGAAGCTGCATTCCCAGGGCTGGCATCAGCAGCATCATACCTTCTATTGCGGCCTGCTGTCTCAGCCCTCCTTTTGTTGTGCTGATGCTGCAGGGTGCTGCCGGCGCTGCTGGCAGTGCTGTTTCAGCCCTCGACAGGCAGGCGAAGGCCAAGATGCTTTGGGGTGCAAAAAAGGATGCAGCAGCAGCCGGCGTTGTGCCAGCAACAGGCAACAACCGCTGGGATGCAGCGGAGTTTGCAGACATGCAACAGAAGCAGAGGTTTGAGCGGTTGATGGGAGCACACCCCAGCCAGCAGCAGCAGCAGCAGCAGCGCAGTTTTGGGCGTCCAGCAGTGGCCGCAGCAACAATGCTCACCGTCGTGCAGGTGCAGCAGCAGCAGCAGCAGCAGTTGACAGGTAGTGTGTCTGATGTTGGCGTTACTGCACCGCGTGTGATGAGCAGGCAGCAGCAGGCGCACCTGCTTGCAGATGTGGAGCGGCAGTTCCTGCAAGGCCTGAAGCGGGCTGATGGGCGGACAGTGGGGCTGGGCCTGTGAGGCTGCGATGGACGCCGCATGCCGTCTTCATGATTAACATGTGCATTCAGATACAGTCGCATGGTGCCTAATCTCTTTACATGCATGGGGACAAGGTTGTGAGCTGCACAGTATACCAGCTTGGATCACAGCTGCTCATGGGCAGCAGCGACACTGTGTCACTCAGGTTGACACTGCTGGCAGCAACACCTCTGCTGATCACACACTATGCAGGGCTTCTTTGCCCCAGCTACCCAGTCCCAACGCATCATCACGGCGTGCCACACATATTTGGGCACGGTGGATTAAATAAAAAGCAGGCGTAAATCTCAACATCACTGCTGTCTGCAGCAGCATGCCACCGTTTATGTTGTGGAAGGAGCGACCCCGCATCGCTAGCATTGCGAAATTCCACCTTTTAATAACATTAGTGTACATAAGTAAAGTGTTCGATATGTGTGTTGCTGTCTCGCGGTAACAGCCGCGGCGCTGTGTCGTGCTGCAGGCACGTGCTTCACTACGACACCCTTGCACAGGTATATGTCTTGGCTGCGGAACGCATGTTAGTACCTGTTTCTCATGAGCATAAAGACCTTGCGGGCAGCAAGTCAAACAGTAACCACCTGCACGGCACCTGCGGCGCAGCCTCGGAGGTTGCTGCTCCTACCATGCGCTGTGCTTGTATCAATATCTATGTTTTTAAACAGAAATAAACGGAGCATGCATGCTGTCATGCACGCTTGTATGGCGTGCGGATTCTGTTGTGGCAGAAACGGCCAGCACGTTCAGCCAGCGCAGAACGAGGTGAGCTCCGCAAATGATGTTGTTAATTATTTATACAGTAAAGCTGTGCCGATCCGTGCGGATGCCGTGCTTCTAGTCGGTGCCTGGGTTGCGCAGCATGGCGCACAGCAAGCCGACCAACTGGAAATCGGCATGCATTGTGTTCCGTATCGAACTCAACTGGGATTCCGTCGCTGCTGGGGTGTGCCACAGTTACAGGCGGCAACGCACCCCCAGCAACAGCAACATGCTGCTGCCAGCCAGCCGTCAGTGGTGCCATTGCATTCTAGTAGGTGCACAGCCATGCTTACATGTGGGAAGCAGCGCAGTGAGGGCAGAAGGGGGGCGTCTGCTATGCTGTGCATGCCATGCCTGCTGCAGGTGCTGCAGCACATCATTGCTGTGAGTGCACACCTGCGCATGACTGTGTGCTGGAATCCTTTGCGATGTGTTTTGTTGCCGTTTCTGCGTTGTAAGCATGATTTATGTCCCTCTGCAACAGCACGCTAATCTCTGCGCTAAGTTTAGCGTGTCGTGCTAACTATAGCGTGTCGCGCTAACGAGACTTAGCTCGTCTGGCTAACAGAAGTTAGCGCGCTAAAGTGTGCAGTAGCGCGCGCTAACTTAAGCTCGACTTAGCTCAAGTTAGCTCTACTTAGCTTGAAGTTAGCGCGCTGCTTTTGCCAAAGTGGATGACCACTGCAAGCAACGCTGCTAAGCACTTAGCAGTAACAACATACATGGAATCAGTGAGAAGCCGCTACACCAACACGCAGCAGCAGCGACATGCACCAACATGCCTGCAGAACCCTAGAGCAGGCATGGCAAGCACAGTACACGGCTTCTGCCTCCCAGCTGCCTGTGAAATAGTGCAGCACTCATGGCTGTCACACCATGATGGTCAGCATGAATAATTGAAATGGGAATTGAACTTTTTTTGTTGAACATAAATGGCCTGTGTGATTCACACATGGTAGGCTAATGCCAAATGTACATTAGTCACAGCCATGCCCCACGCAAGTGATCCTCAGAGAGCCCCACTGCTGAACATGCGCATGCGTGTCAACAGCAGCAGCACCCCAACCCAGCAGGGAAGCAAAGATAGGCAGAGTCACCCGGCCCCTCATGCCGTGATGCGCATGCAAGTAAGCTGACACCATCCATGTGTGTACTGTTTTTGAACACTGCTGTAACAAGACGCAGCCCTGAAGCAAGCCTGGCAAGCACAGCAGACGCCCTTGAAAGACTACATTTGTACATAGAATCAGGTTCCTATCTCGACACGAAGACACGTAAAAATATAGACCGAGGGGTCGTTACTTGCCGCAATGGTTGCACATGAGCATGCGTACTTAAAGTGCTGCTGCTTTATACATGAGCATACAAGCCCTGACAAAACATTTCCTGCACATCATTGCACGCGTCGCACAGGGCCTGTGGCTACTTGAGTCCACGGGCCACCACCAATTGTCACCCACAGATCAGCCAACGCCCATGCTGCACATCGCTGGTGAGCTGCTGCAGGTTGAAAGTAAAAATCCAGCACGCGGCTCCCAGCATTCCTCTGCCATGAGCATAGCCCAGATTGGGAGGGGGCACCTTTCACAACAAAGCAAGACCAAGGCACGCATCAGCTACTTCCCTTCCAAGCATATTCAGTAAGCCAAAACATGTGAAGGAGCCATACCCACAGCAGGCATTAGGCAATACCTGCAGTTTACTTGGACATCCAAAGCCACAACCCCACAAACAGACCGCACAAACCTGAAAAGCACCAGCAGACGACAGCTGCTGAGGTACAACTAGAAGCCGCCCCTGTAGTGTGTGATTTGCAGTAATGTGCTGTTGCTGTGCTCTGCTCTAGGGTTGTTGTATCCTGCATTCACACATGCCCAGTTCCTGCGCCTGCCTATAGTCAGCGCACTCGCCACAGCACATTGTTGGGTGTAAGAAAAAAAATTGAATTATGACTTGTGGCACGTTCGTAGCGTTTGCAGTTGAGCCGCCTTCTAAAAAAGGAAATAGTATCTGGAAATACCCAACCCCTACACGCGCGTGTATGTCTGCTGTACTAAGAGTCAGCCTGATGCACTGCGCTTCTGGGCACAGCTGGTATGACGTTATGTTGTGTCATTGAACGGTTATAGCAGGAAGGTTACATATGCCATGAGTCGGCGGCTGGAACTATAATGAGGAAGAAGAACATTTTGTTGCAGCGCTGCAATTAAGCGTTTGCAGGCGATGTGGGCATCTCTTCTCGCAAGGTAACAAATTTAGTGCTACACCTCACCAACGCAAGCTAGCAGAAGTGCCACAACACAAGTCTTACTTAGCCGGCGCCAGCAGCTCACCACAGCACAATGCTGGGCTGCAATACTGCCGAAAGAAGTGACCGCAACCACCACCGGCCCGTCCACCCGGCTGGCGGCGCAGTGGGCCAAATAAAGGGCTAAGACGCAGCGACATGATGCCCACCTGATGAGCCAGCAGGCTCTGTTTTGTAATGTACGCGGAACAACACAAAAATGCATGCAGGTAGGCAACTGGCGCCTGCTTTTGCCTGCCTTGAGGTATGTTGCAGCAGCGACGTACTTCCATCTCAGTTCACCCTGCATCAACATCATCTACATGCAGTTCTGCTGCCGCAAGCCGTGCATGGCCTGACATCACCTGATGTTGTTTGACAGCAAGCCACAGCACAACCACACACTGAAGCTGCTGCCAGAGAGCAGGCCGATCATTGCCGAGATACCAATCCTCATCCCTGCTGCTGCTGCTGTGTGCCAGTATCTGCTATACTCACTTCAGCCGCTGTGCAACGGCAGCAGGGCAATGACTGCCCGCACGACGGTTGACAGCTGCTGCTGTGACATGGCAGGTTAAAGTTGCTCACAAGTGTATTCCAGCTGCTGCTCCTGCTGCAGCTGCGGCAAACTGCAAGCTACAAGCGGCTCACACCACCCATTACCTCTGCTGCTAGCAGCGCTGCCAACTCGCACTTGACACTGCCAAACACCAATATACAGGTTGCCACCTATTTGAACAGCTACTCAACAGGATATCAGAAACTGCCCACACATTCCTGGAAGCAGCTGCCATTGGCGATGGTCATCAGCAGGCTAGTAGTCCCTTGCTCATGTACTCGCTGCTGCTGAGATCAAACACCAAGCAGGAAATCGCTCACAACAGACCGACAGCTGCTGCTGCTGCTGTCTGTCCCTGTAACTTATCATACTCAGGTCCAGAAGTGCCCATACATGCGATCATACATGCTGCTGCCCACTGCAGTCGAGGGATCCTCACAGGCCCAACTTGGAGGTGCTCACACTTGCACTCACAACAGCTGCTGGTGCCAAACAGAACTTCAAAAGGCACTCAGATATGCACAACAGCAGCAGCAGGTGCTGCTGCTGCTGTTACTGCTGCTGCTGCTGCTACTGCACACACAACCTGCCAAAATATATTACACTCGAACTCACAGCTGCTGCTGCTGCTGCCTTACAACTGCCCAGAAGCTCTCCACAACCTCACTTGTCACCTCTGTGTTCCTATCCACCCCCAAGTCCTGCAGCCGCTTCAGCCCCGTCAGCAGCATCAGACCCTGCTGTGTGAGCCCAATGTTGCCCAACAGCCGCAGCCCTGTCAGCTGCGTGAGGTGGGCCACACTTGCCAGGCATGCGATGCTGAGGTGGCAGTAACTCAGGTCCAGGTGGCGCAGTTGCTGGCAGCTGTTTGCCAGTGCTGTTGCTGTCTCATCACCCACAGCAGCACCGACAGCCCACAGCCGCAGGCCGGTCAGGCCAGTGAGTGCTGTCAGTGCCGGTACATCACCAGGCATCAGGCGCTCAGAGCCGCCATGGAGGGTGAGGTCCTTGAGGTTTGTGAGGCCTGCCAGCTTCCCGCACGGAGTGTTCCATGTGCCATCCAAATCCTCACCCTCGTCATCTTCATCACTGCTCCTGCAATCAGCTGCCAGGAGCAGCTTGGTGAGGTTGTTGGATGCTGCCACGCCGCGGAGAATAGCCTGCCACTGCTGCCTGCTGGGCTTCTCACTCAGGAAATGAATGACAGCTCGCACAGCTGCGGCAGCTGCGGCCATGTGACTGCTGCGGCTGCTGCCAACGGCAGTCTTGTACACAGTAGCACCAGCTGCTGTAAAGTTGGCAGCTGTGCCAGGCGGGACAGCAGCGGCACTGGCTTGTCGCCAGCACCTTGAGCGCAAAACGTCAAGCTCCGCAGCTGGTGCAGCTGCATCATTGACTGCAGCATCTTCTCGCTGCGCGCAGAGCAAACCTTCACCTGCTGCAGCTGTGAAGGAAAGGAGACCGCAGCAAGCAGGCTGAGTTGTTGGTCGACAATGATCTGTAGCTGAATTCTTGAAGCTGCGTGAGGTGTGAAAGGTCCAGCACAGGCAGGGTGAATACAAAGCTAAGGCGCAGCACCCGCAGCGGCAGTGGCTGCGCCAGCAGCTGCTGCAGTGGCGCCTCACTGCCAGGCCAGAGACCCCTGACCTCAAGCCACGTCAGCCGAGTCAGCTGCGCCACGCCTGCCAGCCAGCTGTAGGAGGCGCCCTCCGTGAGTGCCATGACGTGCAGCCGCTGCAGATTGCTGAGGCGTGCAAGCGCTGCCGATGCAGCCGGGCCGTACAGTGCCCTCCCCTCCAGGCTGCACAGGTCCAGGTGTGACAGGCTGTGTGCCGGCAGTGCAGCCAGCACGCCCGCACCGCCTGTCAAAGTGATGCTGCTGATGGAGGGCAGGGCTGAGCGCTCCTTCTGCTGCTGCTGCTGTGTCTCCCCAGCAGGAACAGCGCCAGCTGTGTTCTGCCCAGCTGCTACTGCTGCCACTGGCACTGCAGCTGCTGCTGGTACAGCTACAGCCAACTGCAAGGCCTGCTGCAGCAGCTGCTGTGCTGCCTCCAGGTGGAGCTCCCATGGCAGGCCATCAACCTCTGTTGGTGCACTTGCAGGCAGTGGAACTTTGATGCTGATGCTCTTGACCAGCGCAGCATGCTTTTGCAGCCAACGTGCAAAGCTGCACAGGCGGGACAACGATGCACCGAGGGACACCTGCACTGCTGTGTTGCAGGCGCCACATTGCTGAACTGCGTCCCTCCAAGCCTTGCATACGCGTGCTGCTGCAGCCAAGATGCAGGGTTCTGTGCTGAGAGCTGGTTGGTTGAATGCAGACCGGAGCGCGCCAGAGGTATTAGGGTATGTGTGAGCGCTGAGTGGTTCAAAGCAGCAGAGATCGCGGTAGGATCGCTGGCTAGTGCAGCCTGCAGGGCAGGCAGCGGCGGCAGCAGCAGGTGAAGGTGGGTAAGATCTGCAAGCTGTGCACATGCAGCAGAGGCAAGCGTGCAACACGCAAAAACGTAGAATCTCGTGACACCTGGGAGGCTGTGACCTCTCTGTATATGAGAGCACAGCTGCTACTGCTCAGGACGGACACTGACTCCCCACCTGCTTCTGAGTCGCTGCATCATGCCATATTGCAGATCAAGAAAGTCCCTTCAGTACTATAACACTTTAATATCGATGGAAGCGCAAGCGATCAGTAGCGTTTGTGCTTCTGTGCCCTTGAATCCTGTGCAAAGCTTTCATATTCAGCATCCCGCTACAGGGTGTCACCACGAACTTCCTGGAAGACGTCTCACAGCTGTCGCGCGATTTGCAAGTGCTTTCGGTGTTCGTGCCAGTTGCAGGCACATCAAGGGTTCCGCGGACCCCTATGTTACAGGCCAGAGAGGTTTAAAGTGATCAGATCCTGTTACACTGTCAGTGCCGATCATGAATGGGCACTACGGTAGTGCCACTACCAGTTGTTCACCACTGGCGCCTACTGCTGGCGAAGGACATCTGTTGACGCTCTAAGCAATGCTTACCTTCATCTGGAGCCTGCATCAAGAGCATGGAGGTACTGTGTGCAGTGTACTAGTATTAGTAGAGAACATGTTGCGCAGCTGCCAGGTGCTGTCACAGCACATGCGTGTATGGTGTTATGCGAGAAACTGGCAGACCACGAATAGACGTTACATACAACCCAGCCAAACCTTGCAGCTGCACAGCATGCTACTTCAGTGCTGCAGCTGCGGGCAGCACCCCAGGCTGCACAACCAAGTGAGCTGCTACACACCAGGCGCCCAGCGCTGACAACCTGCCTTCAGGGTATAGCAGTGCCACCTTCACTTCCCTGCCCTCTTATTGACCTTTTCTTGGTAACCTGACATCTTATGCTCGGCATGCACTCAGGGCCAAAACTTGGTGCAAGCTGCGGTATCAGCTGGTGCAAACGCACGATGTCGACTTGGGCTGCAGCAGTGTTGTCTAGTGGACTCGGGCACATGTCATAGCACGTGTTTCTTGCTGGTACATACTTATGTGCGTATGATGGTGTGTGTGGTGTTTACCTTGTTTGCTGTGCAGCACATGCTGCAACAGCATGTCGTTGCGGTTCATGTTGGGCACCCTGTGGGCTGTGTGGCAAGGCCCTACATCCGTTGAGCTCAGCTGTTTTTGGGCTGGAAGTACAGCAGGAGTCTATGCTCCTCTGGAATCAAAGAGCTGCACTCTGTGCCCCTGATGGCTACCCATGGGTTCTACTAGAGTATCACTCACTGGAGCACGTAGTGGGCTGACACGGCATGGTTTGCATTGTTGCCATATCATGTCTCTGTGTCACTACACGTGCCATGTTTTGCAGCCACTGGTTTGATGCGGCATAGTTTGCATTGTTGCCAATCATGCCCTGCACTTGTGCGCTGCAGGTATGTTTGCGTGTTGAGGGCATTGTTGCTGCACGAATGCGTGCCTGCATGGCAGCCCACTCGGAGCACAAGAAAATCTGGGCGGGGGTCTCCTGGTCCAGCATTGCTGGAGGTACGCAGCTATGCATTTACCTGGAGCCCAGAAGCCGTTACACCTATTTTCTTTTTTTGGGGTTAAGGGGAGGCAAATCTTACTGGCTAGCCATACACAGCAGTCAGGCGAACCTGATTGCTGGAAGCCTACGGCACTGCCGCCACCAGCAAGACACGCCATACGCTCCTATCCGGATGTGCGCAGCACCCCGACCAAAAGCGGAAGAGTTAACCCCCCTATTTCATTTACAGCAGTGTTGGCTGCCTGCAGCACATTACTTGCTGAATTGAACTGATATCAGTTACAAGAAACAGACTCTGCTGAGAGGGCAGGGCTGTTGTCAAGAAGCAGCAGCACTGAAACACTGTTAAAGCGAATGCCACAATGTGAAGAAAGCAGCACTTGACGCAGCGGCAAAAGGCAAGCAAGCAAGCACCACAATGTAGGTTGCTGTGACGTTGCTGAGCGCTAGCTGGCCCTTCGACCATCCCATACTATAGTAGTGCCATTGATGCGTCTTGAGCACTGGCTTGCACATGCTTCAAATCATAGAAGCTGTGCCACACAGCAGCGCGCACAGCCCACACTCAGGATGGGCCGTTGACCGTGACAACTTGACACTGTGCCATGCTGGCGCAGAATGTCTGCGTGTGCCGTTGAAACGCAGTGTCATACCCACCCACCAACAACCCATGCCAGACATCCCACAGCATACCGTGAGGGTGCTGCCCAGTCACGCAGCACCTTGTTCAATCCAGCGCACGCGCACATGCACAGCCCTTTAAGTGGCAGCGGCTAGCCCTCCACGCGCCATCAACCACGCTGCCTTTCACTTATCATGAATGCACATCTTATCCTGCAGCAATCACAAAGAGGTTTGGCTACACAAGTACCCCGGCAAGGAGCTTGTGCGCAACACTGATTCCAGCACCCTGCTGCATTGCAAAGGAAAAACCGCAATGCAAGGTAAGACAGCAAGCAATTGCAAGCATGGCGGTCTCTGTGCAGCTGCTGCCACACCATGACAAACCAGCAGCACATACGTGAACCCTAAACATACAGCCTGCAGGGAGAGCACTGACACAAGCCATTACACTGAAGCACGCACTCCAATGAAGAGCCACGTGACCAGCTGGGCGCCGCCGGCCTTCACGCCCAGCCTGGCAATCAACCAGGTTTGCGCCACGACCAATCCCTACCCACGGCCAGCGCCGCAGCCCACAAACGAACGACAAGGCAAAGTGCACGCAATTGCCAGGAATGCAGCAGCACAGAACAGCTCAAAATCAAAGGGCACCGCTGCACAATTGAGGTAGCAGCAGTTGAACATCGACAGTGCATGAGCAAAAACGAATGCATAAGTAGATGCAAAGCCGGCCACTGAATTCATGCCATGCAAGCATTGCGTACAAGTGCCGTGCGGCTCGTGCCGGGCCCCACATGCACCTAGGAATGCAGCCTAAAGTGCGCCCTGAGTGGACAGCATCCCCCGCAAAGAGTTCACTGTGCACCCTGCTATGTGACGCTGTGTGGTCACACGAGTGCATGTGTCACATGCAATGCTGTGCATCACCAATACATGTTATGAGCTCAGCCACCAACCAACCAACTGGCGGCTGGTGCGCGTTGACGCAGGCAACAACACCAGCACACCGCCAGCACCAAAAGTAGCACCACCTCTCACAAGCGGGGTTTGAAAGGACGCACAGTATCTCATTACTACTGCGTTGCCACATTATACACACCACAGCTCTTGGTGAGCCAGAGCATGCAGCCGTAGTAAAGGTGCAGCACACTGAGCACGCACATGTCGCGGCGGATCTTCGGCATAATAGCAGGCCAAAGTGTGCCTTGCAAGCTTGACATGTCCGCAGCTGCTGCACAGCAGCCACCTGCAGCGCAACATTGGCCTAAGCCAGTGCACACGCTAATCTGCAAGGTGTAGGACAGCTGTCTGTTGAGGTCATGACAAGTGCTCAAAGCCTGGCAACACACAATCAACAGACCATACCGGTGTGAGGTTGGCAGGCCACCACAACCTGGCTGTCATCAGTGCTATGGCCAAGTTGGATTCACAAGTGCAACAATGCGCAGGCAATGCTGAACAAGATGTGCCTGCTGCCGCCCAGCTTTGCTACCCACACAAGAACACACCGCACCCTGCACACACGGGGTGAGTCTGCAGAGTTGCCTGTAAAAACTACATACGTCCAACGACCTGGACGCAAGCTGAGCTTCTGATGTGCTGTGCAAGTGCCAGTCACACACGTGATGTAAACAGCAGCTTGACACGACACATGAATACGCTGCCACAAAGTTGAACACCTGCAGGCCCTACCACCGTTTCTAGTTGACTGCGCCACACAACATGGGGCTGCAGCTGCCCTGCACCATACAAACGCAAGCCATGCAGGAGACGCTATCCACACGCGCCTTCCTGCACACAATCCGCAGCCAACGTACTGCACAGATTCATGCCGCACAGCAACGCACACTTTGTGTGCACTATGGTTGGGTGACAGCTGATGTTACCTTTGCTCCTGTGTGCTGAAAGACAGGCGCGATGCTGCATTGACAGGTAAACCTGAGTGCTGCACGCATAGCTGCTGCAAGGAAGCTTGCAGCTGGGCATGCACCCAAACATGCAACCCAACAGATGACGCCCCTGCAACACCCCACTGCACGCAGCTCGACCAGCTGCCAGCCTTCCTTGCGTACAACACAAGGCACGCAGGGCTTGGGGCAAGATGCAGCCGCACATCCCAGGGGTGTCTCAGTGCTGCTGCCGAACAGCAACACGTGCTGCCGCTGCCCGCAGTGCCGCTGCAGCGTCAGCGCCACCGCCCGTGTCCTTCATTGTGCGCAGCTCAGTCTTGACCTCGCCATCTGCTGCTGCAGGGGTGCCAGCGTGCACGCGATCTGCTTCGCCATGGCCTGCAGCTGCGCTGATACCACCTCGGCCACATCCGTTGCAGCCGCTGCCGTTGCTGCAGCGCTGAACACCTGCTGCGCTGCCGAGCTGCTGCACTGGCGCTGCACCAGATGCTGCTGCTGCTGCTGCTGCTGTGCCGGCTGGTGGCGAGGCCTGCCGGGCGACATTGCTGCAGGGTGGTGGTCAAGTTTGTTTGCTTCTGCTTCAGCTGCAGCAAGCAAGGCATCAAACCCGCTTGCTGGCTCTGCATGCTGCTGCTGCTGCTGCTGCTGTTGATGCCGCGGCAGCGGCAATGGTGGGGGCATGTCCAAGTGGGCCGGCACTTGCTGCTGTGCTTGTGCGTGCCTCTGAGCCTGCAGAGCGTGATACAGCTGCTGCTGCTGCTCCTGCTGCGCTGCCATCATCTTCATCAGCTGCTGCTGCGAGGCATGCAGCTGCTGCAGCTGCTGCTGCTGGGCGAGCATCAGCGTAGCAGCTGTGGCTGGGGACTGGGCAAAGACGGCTGTCAGCAGCCGCGTCGTCAGCCGTGGCCCGGCGAGCCGCTGTTGGTTTCGCCAGCTGAGCCGAGCACTGTACATAACGCGGCACCCATCTGCAGTAGGCTGCCCAGCTCGCCCAGGGACGTGCCGGCAGCTGCATCCTCTGCAGGGGCCGGCACTGCCCCAGCGCCACTGGCGCCCCACCAGCAGCTGCTGCTGCTGCTGCTGCTGCCGGAAGTGCATTGTCAGTGGCTGATGCCGCCTTGATTGCCTCTGACAGTGCAGCCAGTGCGGCGCTGTCGTACTGCTGCTGCTGCTGCTGCTGGCTGAGACCCTGCCCGAGCACCAGAGCGGCTGCTGCTGCAGCAGCTGCCGGGTCCTCTGCCTCGTCTGCCTCTGAGTCCACACCCGGCGTGGTGGCACCAGACCCTGCCAGCTCATCACAGCCCCCACCAGCAGATGACGTGGCGCCACCGCCTGCGCCAGCAGCAGCTGCAGCACCCGTCGCTGCCGAGTCCCCAGAGTGAGATCCCAGGCCGCCTGCTCGCGCTGCTGCCGCTGCCGCTGCAGCCGCGGCGTCCCCCTGCGGTACATAGCCCTCCAGCATCTGCTTGAGCATGCCCAGCAGCTGCTGCTGGCCCTGCGCATGCGCCATGTCGCCGGTTGACCCGGCAGTGGCCGCGGCAACGGCAGCACCATGCTGACCTGCCGGCGAGCACCACTCACATCTGCTGCTATGGCTGCAAGTGCTGCCGGATCTGGCTTCACGCCAACCTTGAGCTGTTGGTGCTGCCGCTGCCGCTGCTGCCTGACATCCTTCTGCTGCATAGCAGGTGTACCAGACAGCAGCCCAGACACCTGGGCAAAGCCCTCATCCATTGGCGGCATGTTGCGCAGGTCTCCGTTTGATCCTTGCAGCGCTGCCTGCTGCTGCTGCTGCTGCTGCATGCCGCCCTGGTGCGTGTCTGCAAGTGCAGCACACACTGCCGCCAGCGCCGCTGTTGCTGTAGGCGTCCCTGCTGGTGCCGGCATTGCTGCGGTAGCTGCAGCGTCCATTGCTGGCGCTGCCGCAGCTGCTGCTGCCGCCGCGCCACCGTGCAAGGCCGGCCACGCACCTACATCCGCAGCAGCATGCCCGTCACGTGTCACGCCCTGCGCGGCTCCAGGCGCACCAGCCGCTGCTGCTGCTGCAGCTGCATACACCTCCTGCATCGCTGCCAGCTGCCCGCCTGCACTGCCAGCACCATCGTTCCCTGATGCCATCAGGATGCTGTGCAGCAGCGTGTGCTGCTGCTGCTGCTGCTGTTGCTGCTGCTGGTAGTGCCCATAGTCCGCCATCCCTGCTGCTGCCACCCCCCCAGCCCCATGCCGTACCCAGCAGCCGCTGCCGCTGCCGCAGGATCTGCAGCCGCCAGCGCAGCGCGGCTCGCAGCGCCCAGGCTCCCGTACGCCTCCATCGCCTCGTGACGCTGCGCGACGTGGTGGTACTGCAGCTCGCTGCTGCCGTTGCGCGGCACGGGCACTGCCATCGCTGCTGCTGCCGCGGGGTCGTCCTCCTCGCCGTGCATCTCCTGCATCATCTCGTCCTCGCTGAAGCCGCCGCCGCCGTCCTCAGGCCCGTCAGGCCCTGCGCTGCTGCGCTGACCTGGCGGGGCCTTCTTGCCGCCTGGGCCCTTGTGGCGCTTCTGGTCAGAGCCGCCCGGCAGCCGCTGGCGGTGGTAGCTGCAGGCGTGCGAGTCGTGCGACTTGGCAGTGTTGTGCGCGCGGCGCTTCTGCAGGCGCGCCCGGCAGCTCCTGCAGCAAGCAAGGCAGCAGCCGACATGCGCAAGAGTCAGGCGTGCTGGTGTGCAAGCAATCCTAACACGCTTGCTGGGTGTGGCAGTGCAACTCCTCACATACAGGCGCAAGCAGCAACGGCTGGTCCTGCACGGCCAGGCCTGCTGCGCCTACACCTGCGCAGGAGCTGTGCCGTCCATGTGCAGCTCACGGCGCACCCGACCCAACTGATGCACCGGCATGTGTGCTGCAGCAGCTCACCGCTTGGAACCATCTGCAGGATGTAGCATTGTTCAGCAGCAGATGGCGCAGCCGTGCAAGCAAACAGATGCGGGCGGGCAGCAGCAAGCACGCGGATGTGTCAGAACAAGCAGCTTGAAAACTGTTCCAGGTGTGACAGGGGCGACACGGCTTTGCACTGGCAGACCAGGCAGGAGCGCACATTAGGATGCAGGTTTTGCACTGTTCACACGTCAGGGCCAAACTCACCAAACGCTTCGATGGGCTCCAGCTTGCCACACTGCAGGAAAGAGCAGCACAAGCAGAAGCAGGTGCAGTGGTGAGACGCAAGCGTATGCACAGGCGCCAAACACAGACTGCACGCATGGTGTGCTGCTGCCAAACACACCGCCAGGCAGCTTGACTGCATGCCGTTCTGAGCGAGCAGTCCAGCGCAGCCGTAAGCAGCAAAGTAGCGAGCACACCGCCAACATAACATGTGTTTTCAGCATGTGAAGCGGGGCTGCGAGCTGTGAACGCCTGCAGCTGGCCAACTGCTGCTGCCGCCGCCACGGCCATCCTGTCATGCACGTGCCTGCTGGCAGAACCGCCACCAGCTGTTGCCTGAGCTGCGACGCCTCACTGCCTGCGCTGTGAGGTGCTCAGGGCATAGCCTTTTCTTGATGCAGTATGCCTTGGTCGTGCGCAAGTCAACTTGACATTCCGCAACCTGCAAAAAAATACCATCCAGGGTTGAGCACACAGTAGTGTCTTGCTGATAAGGTAAGGTTGTACGAAGTGCAGGCCCTGCTGCATTGAAAGCTATCATAAGCTGACAGACATCGTATGCGTTCTTTACGTATGTGTGTGGTAGGTGCAGTGCTGCACCTGCTAGCAGATGCTGGTGCTGCTACTGCTGCTGTTGCAGCTGACCACCAGGATCTGGCGTGCAGGGGGCCAGTTGCGGTGCACAACAGACACACCTGGCACAGCATCTTTCCTCCTTCGCCACTCGTCTGCACGCCTGCCTGCTGCAAGTCTCCGTTCAGGGGCGCTGCTGGCAGGCCTGCCACCCCTGCGTCGCACCAACACTTCACTTATCAGGCAAACCAATATATTCATAGTGAATGTTCATTTGCATGCGCCTCGAAGATGGCTAAGGAGGCCGTACTCGTGCAGGGGTCCGGTTGGTGCGGGCTACGAGTGTGCGCACTTCGCATGTCTTTGCTGCAAGGTCCACAAACAACACCAAGCGTTACTTACCATGCCCTGAATAGCCATTAAAGACTGATTTTGAGGGGCTGCCGGAAAGCGAGTCCTCTTCAGGTGGAGGTGGCATGGCTAGCTTGCTGTACTGTGCCAGCCGCAGCTGCAGCATCAAGCAACAGAATGACTGCCTAGTTGTGTCGAACCAAAGCCTTAGGTTATGCCTCTGGTTCCTCCAGCGAACACAAACAGACAAGGTGCGTCGTAGTGCACAGAACGTGGTTTGATGCACTGAAATCCGTAACGTCCAGACAAAAATGCGTATGGCACAGTTCACCCAAACTACCGCCCTCGCGTGTTGCCGAACGAGATATGGGGTCTGTCTGCCTCATGTAACCTACCTTGTAGAGTAACGAGGTTAACCCTCTGCAAACTGTGTAAATGTTGCGAATTTCTTTTCCAATGCTGCTGCTCGGACAGAACCGTGGCTTCTTCGTACTGTACGGAGTCGCCAACTTGTGATGAGGGCTGACATGGGCTGCACGAGCCTCTCAAGGCTTACAATAAATGTGATGATGTATCCTCAAAGCGTTTTGGAAGTTTGCACAGGCGGACGATGCAACAGCCTATGCACACACCGATGACAAGAGGTGCAGGAAGGCACCGCTCATCGCCTGAGGAAGTAGATGTCAACCAACCCTGTTCCACTACAGCAATGCCGCCAGCGACTATGTACGTGCGGACATGTTGCAACGAACCTGGGGTACCAGCTATGTGGCCACAGACGGGAGTTACCCTGGGATGCTGACACCATGCTGCTGCTGGCTGATTTGAATGGGCACAGCTGAACATGCTGGCGTTAACGGAGTTGCAAACATCACAATGGTATCACATGCAGCAGTCAGCCATACTCCTGTCACCGATGCGCACACTGACATACCAGCAACGCTACTAGTGTCAGCCAGCCATACATGTTGAACAATCGCTAGCCTGGGCCCACCTGTGCGCAACGCAGCCAGCCCTAACCAGAGCTGCTGTAGCTGCCAGGCACGAGCAAGCATCACCAGTAAACTACAACGCCGCATCAGCGCGCGCCAGCGCCTGCTGCCTGCGCTGGTCCTGTGCTGCCCAATGCTCGTCAATCCCGACAATCGCAGACTGCAGCAGCTGCAGCACACTGCACAGCAGCTGATCTGGGCAGGCAGCACAGCCGCTTGCAATGTCGCGGCCGCGCTCAATGGCAGTCCTGCCGCCGGTGCGTGCAGTGGCACCCCCAGCGAATGCCAAACCAGTGCCAGCAACGTCACACACCGCACCTGCAGCCTCCCCACCGGCAGCAATGACAACCTCACTGCTGCAGTCACCACCACCACAACCACCACCACCAGCAGCAGCAGCAGTACTGCTACTCGGTTGAATGCCAAATGCAGCCCCTGCTGTTGTGGCTGCCGCCATGGTATCTGCCAGGATGCGTCCTGCCTGCACTGTTGGCTCCATGCTGGGCTGGCCAGCCAGGCCGTTCACGCCGAGCAGCACCTGCATGCGAAGCAGCTTGTTGTGCAGCGCCTGCAGGAGACAAGACAAGTAGCAAAGGGGGGCAGTTGGTGTCCAACAAGTGGCAGTGTGATAGGGAGGGAGGGGGCTGTGCAGCAGCAAAAGTCAATGTGTAGCAAGCACTGAATTGTCCATGTGCTGCCACGTGCCCTGTCGCAACAAACTCACACAGGTGCCACTACAGAAGGTTTCGTGAGAGTGCAGCATACCAATCTTTGTGGCCTTACCTCCAGCTGCTGCCTGTCTGCTGTTGCATAGTTGCACTGTTCGATGTTGGCAGTGATGGTGCTCCAGAAGGCGTCATCACCATTGCTGTAATCAGCCAGCAGCTCAGCGCCTAGCAGCAAGCAGCAGAAGAACAGGCAGAGCATAAGACACCATCACCATCACCAGCAGCAGCAGCAGCAGCAGCGTTGCAGGCCAGCCAGGCACACTTCAAGAATTCTCCTCAAGCTTGAAGAACCCAACAGAGCGCATATCATGGCCGTTTACCTGCCGCGGCACACAGCCTTCCCAAACATGCATCAGCAGCATCAGCCGTGCATAGCTGCGCTGGCAGTGAGTGCTGCACTGTCCTTGCCATACCCAATGATTGCGCTGCCTGTTTGTTCGCTTGCAGTCGGGCCGCTGGAGTAGTTCTGTGCACAGCCATGCACACTATGAGTCATAGTGTATGACTGAAGCAGCCCCACACCTCCCAGCACAGACAATCACTACCTTGGGGTTGTGCTGAGAACTCATACTTGCTGCTTGCATGGGTGATGATGTCCTGCGATGCTTCAGTGTGCCTTTCCAGCACTCAACACACGCGCAATGGCCTGGTGGTTGACTCACCTGGCGCCACGTAGACGGTGGTGTACACTGCAATGGCTGGCAGGTAGTGCCTGTCACTTGCGCGGTACAGCAGGTGACCAAACCTGATGTTGGGGGACCGCCCAATGTACCTGCGCACGCATTCAGCAAGCAACATTTGGCAGCAGCGGTGCGCAGCAGCACAGGTAACCCAACGACACAGAAGGGGGCGCCCTTCGACTGCACCTCCCTGCCTGTACACACGCCGTGGTGCAATGTTTCAGCGCTACCGGCTATGCAACCCTTGCAGCAGATCCTGCCGACGGTGCGCGCCATTGCCGCAAGCAGCTCATGCTTCCAGCGCTGTGCGACGGACCCTGGCCTCAACCGCACCGCAGCAGGGTGCTGCTGCCTGCAGCGGCAAGGGTCGACGAGCAGTGCGCCATCTCTGCTTGAGTCCGCAAGTGCTGTCACAGCACAGCGTGCTCATTTCCTGCAAGTGGATGCCCATGAAGCATGCGAGTGCCCACCTGCTGCATGTGCAGGAGCCCCCTGGTGCTGCGGGCAGGGCCCCATCTCGGCGGCCCAGTCCTTGGCGTCATTGAGCAGCGCCATGCGGCAGCTACTGCAGTCGCCGATCACCACCAGGTGCTCGCCCGAGCACTCGGGGCCGCCCTGCACCAGGCAGCACACGCGCACCAGCGCACAGCACGCAGCTGTGGTTGCTGAGTGTGCGTGCACACACCGGGCCTTTCCGTGTCCAGCGCACGAGCAGCAACACGTGGCGTGTGGGCTGACGCAGCAGACGCAGCATGCCTGAACACAGAACTCAGAAGTCCTTGTGAAACTGGTACCTGACTGATAAGGACAGCAGGCAGGCCACACAAGGCGCAGCAGCCGCTGCGGCTCGTCAGCACCCTTCTCCACACATCAGCAGGCAACCCACCAAATGCGCCTCATCGCCGCTGCTGCCGCCGCAGCAGTGCTGCCCCTGCCACTGTCGCGTCCGACCCCTCCGCTGCCGCCTCATTGCACCGCAACATCCAGCTGCACCAGAAGCAACACGCGGCATGCGCAGACAGGTAATCGAGCTGTGTGCAGAGGGATCAGGCCACCGCAGCGCTGCGCTGCGCCGCACCTTGGACCAGTGCAAGGCCATGATGTGGGCGTGTTTGTGTGGGGGGGGTGTCGACTGGCTATCACCGCTCAAAACCTGTTCAGTGTGCATGTCTGCGCCGCACCTTGGACCAGTGCACGTCCATGTTGTAGGCGTGCCTCATACCGTACTCGCCGGTAAGGTCGGCCTGCGCATGCGCGACGTCCTCCCTGCAACCAACACGCCACACAGCAGCACGCAGGGAAGGTCAGAGTGCGTGCCCAGACGCGGTGGCGTGTGGTGAGCACAAGTGCAGTTCTTCTTCAGCAGCCGTGACGCCAGCAAGGAACAATCCCCCGCTATGGGCGTAGAACTGTGCGGCATCATGCTGTGCGAGTACAGCAACAGTGCACGCCGCTTGCACAAGTAGCTACAAGTAGTGGCATTCTTTTGTGCGACGCAGCAAACCAAACGCAGCCGCTCACGCGAGCGTCTTGGCCTCCCCGTAGTACATCCCCAGCAGTGTGCCGGGCTGCAGGGGCTGTGCAGCCAGCAGCATCAGCGGAGGGCGCCGCGCTGCTCCACCCGGCGGCAGCAGCGGCCGGGGCAGCGGGTTGTGCAGGCAGGGGTGGCAGGGATCAACCACCGCCTCGACACGCGTAAGCTGCGGCAGGTGCCTGCAAGATGAAAGCACCAGGGCACCAACAAGGCGGGAACAGAGTGAGCAGGCACAAACAGCGGCGAGTCATGGCGTGCAGATACCGCACATAACATCCGCCTGCAATGACAAGGTCAACAGGATCACAAAAAGACCGCGCAACATCAACATCAAGCAGTGTAACAGTGAGCGAGGCATCTGGAAGGCAGCAAGCAGCAGTTGCAGCTTCTGGTGTGTCCTGCAACAAGACGCTTTCTTCCACGATCTGCATGAGGGGCACGGCATGATTCAGGCATCTAGCAGGCGGCAAGCAGCAGGCTGCAGGTGCAGCCTGATCTTGCCGGCAAGGAAGAACTGCCGCTTTGCAGCTGCAGGAGGGGACCAGACGGCAGCGGTGGTGGCTGGGAGGGTGACAGCATGCAGCAATGAGCGTGCGTCGGGCAAAAGGCTCAGCTCCATTTGCAGTCCTGCAAGATTAATCCAGATCTCATTGCGTGTCTCACCTCACCAGGAGGTGCACAGGCTACATCACACTAGGCACAGACCGGCTGCTAAGGAATGAGAAAACAAGGATTGAGGAAAGTCGAGTCCAACACAAGGCGGATCTGCACACACATGCAGGCATCCAGACCATGTGCACAGCACACATCAAGACAGTAGGCAGGCAGCCAACCGCCTCAGCAGCTGTGGCAGCCTCCTGCGAGTGGCCAGTGCAACAGGCTGCAGCACTGCCCAGCATGCAGCATGCAGCATGCATTTGACAGATCCACTGATGCCTGCAGCCGCAAGAAGATCACCAAAATGATGCATAACTTCACAAACCAAACAAACTAAAAGCTACACTCACACCTGGCCCAGCTGCAGGTACGAGCAAGCCTGCCTTCAAAGGAATATTCTAGGAATGTTATAAGACAAGCAACAGCCAGCCACACACCTCAGCAGCTGTGGCAGCCTCCCGCGCGTTGCCAGTGCAGCAGGCTCCAGCACAGCCCAGGGCTGGCTGTCAGGCTCCAGGAACCCAACCTGGTAGAAGCGCCGCACAGGCGCCTGCTGCAGCGTGAAGGCGCTGGCGCCTGCCCCAGCTGCTGCTGACTCGTAAAACTCCTCGTCTGATCCTACACCATCCAAGAGCCCCGTGCCTGCTGCCTTGGCATCATCAGTTTTGGCAAGTGCTGCCAGGTCAGCAACTGCAGCGTCCTGGGCCCGTTCTAGAGCTGCTGTTTCGGCTATGCGCCACCAATCAAGCTCGGCGCCAGCGTAAAACATTGTGAGGGCTTTAAACTTCTGCCGCCTTGGCTGCTGCTGCTGCTGCTGCTGCTGGACAAATTGTTGGTCCTGCAGGCACAGCAAGGGCTGCCCCTGCTGCAACTTACGCTGCTGCTGCTGCTGCTGCAGGCCACTGACTTGTTTCTGCAGATCAAGCACTGGCTCTTGCTGCTCTTCTTGCTGTTGCTGCTGCAGCCAGCTCCCTGGCAGCTCACCAAGCACCACCAGCTGCTGACTGCCAGGGTTGCTGCGCCAGTGGAAGCCATACACGTCAAGCTGCCGCTGCTGCTGCTGCTGCTGGTGCTTTGGTGACACCTGCCGCCGTTGCTGTTGCTCCAGCCGCTGCCCCAGTTGCTCTACTGCTGTGCCAGGAGCCGTGGGTGGGCCTGCAGACCGCTCTTCCTCTGCTGCTGCTGCTGCTGCTGCTGCTGCTGTCATTGCTGCTGCTGCGACCACACTACTGTGCTGCTGCTGCTGCTGCTGCTGCTGCCTGGCATGCCCTCGCTTTGCACCCTTGCCAGCCCTGCTGCCGCTGCCCTTGCTGATGCTGTTCAGGCCGCGTCCGATGATGTTTTTGGGAGGCATCGTCTTCACGATGAAGTCTGCCATGAACTGTGCAACACCACTGGAGCAGCTGAAGGGCAGCAAGTCGCGGCCAACAGCGCCCTGCGGCCACACACTGAGCCGCGAGCAGCAGGCGGCACACAGGGAGGTGCGGCATGAGGCAGTCAGCCTGCAGGAGGCTGGTAGACGCGGTTTGCTGGAGAGCGGCATGCTTGCGCGTCACACTGTGCCTGATTGTGTGCATTAGCAGATGGACAGATCATTTGACAAAGCACACCAAAGCACACAAACAGAAGCCGCCATGTGATGACTGGCGCATGGCTGCGCATGCTGCCAGCTGAACACATGCAACAGCCACGCAATCACGGCAGAACCATGCACATGCACTCACAGGAAGGAGCTGGAGAGATCTGGCTGCTGCGCCGCAGCTGCCTGCTGCTGGCCTGGCAGCCCTTGCAGCCTGTCCAGAAGGTGCTGCTGTTGCTGTGGCTGCTTCAGCAGCTGCTGCTGGCGTTGTTGAGGCTGCTGATGCCAGTCCCTTGGATGCTGGGCAGCAGCAGCCCCAGCAGCAAACTTCTTGGCCGCGACGGCTGCTGCAGCCGCTCCTCAACTGTTGTGGCAACCTCCACAGGCCGCTTGCGTTGCTGTTGGTGCTCCTGCCCCTGCCCCTGCCCCTGCTGCTGCTGCAGTGGCAGCCTTTGCTGAATGTGCAACTGCTGGCACTGCTGCTGGTGCGTGCTTGGATGTGAGCCTTGAAGCTGCTGCATCAGGGACTGCTGCTGCTGCTGCTGCTGCTGCTGCTGTGGCAGCTGCATGTGCAGTGCAGCATGCACCGGTGGGGGCGGGCCGCTGGCCACAGCACCTCGCGCTGCACTAGCACAGCCGGGAGAAGCAGCAGTTGCGGTGTGCCCAGCACCAGCAGCAGCAGCAGCAGCTATAGCAGCTGCTGCTGCTGCAGCAGCCACCTCCCAGCCTGGCCCGCTTGCTACCAGCACACCAGGAGGCGGCTGCCTGCTGCTGCCAGGTGCAACAGCAGCGGCAGCCCTTGAGCCGCTCTGCTGCTGCTGCTGCTGCTGCTGGCGGGAAGCCTGCCTTGAAAGCAGCAGGAAGCCAGGGTTTTGTGCTGCTGCTGCTGCTGCTGCCGCCTGCTGCACCTGCTTCTGCACCTCTGCTGGCAACACCCGCCATTGCCGCATGGGCTGTGTGCTCTGTGAGCGATACGCACACTGCTGTCGCTGCTGCTCCGGGTGCTGCAGGTTGGTGTGCTGCACGATCTCAGCAGCAGTAGCAGCTGCTGCTGGCCTCCCTGTAATGTGTAGTGGCACAACCTGGCACCGCTGCTGCTGCTGCTGTTGCTGGCTCAAGCCAGAAGCGCTACCAACAACTGCCACCAACCCTGTGTCATCAGCAGCTCGGTCTCTAAGCATATCTGAGACTTGCAGCACGTGAAGCATGGGGGCCTCTGCTGCACCTGCAGCTGGCATCTGCTGCTGCTGCTGCTGCTGCCACCGTGCTACTCTGCTGTGTCCGCGACTTGCGCTGGACAGCGCCACCAATCGCTGATGCTGCTACTGCTGCTCGTGCCGCTGCTGGCAGCAACGCTGCTTCAACAGGTGTCGGTTGCAGCTGCTGCTTATGCTGCTGATGCTGCGGCAGTTGTGGCGGCGACAGCAACTGCAGCTGCTGCTGCTGCGGTGGAGGCAGTGGCACCCTGTGCTGTGAGTCCTGCTGGCTGTCACTGCCATCGCCACCAGCAGCCTCGTTGAAAGTGCGGCACACCACCTCTGTGGCTGTGCCTGCAGTGTGCTGTCCTGCAGTCACTGCAGCCGCTGCATCACCCACAACAGCGACGCAGTGGGCGGCCATCGCAGTTGCAGCGCCACAGACGATTCAGCGTCTGCCTGTAAGTGCTGAATCAGACAGTGTGCTGCGCAGTGGCGCTGCTGCCCATATGCTCAGGCTGCTGGTCTGAAAATGCCCTTGACTGCAAGCTGGAAGCTTGTAGCAGGGTCGAGACGCACGGAAGCAGGCAGCGTCCTTATCGCTGCCCAGCTGCTAAGGATCTGCCTAGCACGCGGCTGCATAATGCTGTGACACGATGGAACTGTAACGTACTGCTTGCTGTGCCACAGCTGCCTGCAGTGATGACAGGACAGCAGCAGCAGCAGCAGCAGCAGAGGCGAGAGCATGACAGCAAGCAGCAGGGAGAGAGTTTATGAATCATGGATCCCTAAAAATACAAAGTTAAGTTGTAAGGAATCGTCGAGGCATCACAGTTGCACACTTACTGCAAGCAGCAGCTGTGGTACCGGGGTCAGCTGCACACAGCACAGCACGGGTTGCACCAGCCAGCCTGCTCGAAGTAGGACGGATTAACTGACCTACGGCGTACGGTTTTCGTGCTGATGCCTTTTCCAAAAGCTCTGTCTGCCACTTCGAAAACCAAACAGACTGGAAGCGTTGAAGACCGGTTGTGGATATTACGATGGCTTGCGGAAATTTACTGATCACAGACCTAGCCTGCCCCCATAATCCACGTGGTCCGTTGGCGCGACTGTCAGCCTGAGCCCGGCCCGGCAGAGACCCTAGTCGACAACCCAACACATGACCCTGATAGTTGAACTGCAGGTAGCAGCCTCATGCAAAACTACGTCCAGGCTCAAACGGATGGTCAACAAGTCACGCCTAAATGGGCAGCACTGCTGCTAGTGCTGGTGTGGTACCTGCCAGGCTGGGGCACTGGAGGCCACTTTTGGCTGAGGACCACTGGCTGCCAAATGCAGTGCACAGGCAGCCAAACAGCAGCCTTCAGGGAGCACTACAGGCACCTGCCTGCGTGATTATTCCAATGTAAGAAAGATGAAACCACGTCATAGTTTAAGAGGCTGTCATTGCTTGATTATGCTCGTTTAATGGATGCAAGAAGTGGCACATCCACAAAACACGCGGGATGCTGAGCAGCAGAACCGCAGCATAACCTGCAGGCACACTCCTGCGAGGATGCCATGCAGGCAGGAAGACTGTGCAGGTGCAGCCACGCCTCTGCACTTCCGGCAGCACTCGCTGCCACATGCAGCGACTATCACAGCTTGACCAATTGTCGGCCAGCCACAGTGGCAAGTATGGCAGCATTCGTAGATGCTTCGCCCTGCGTTATTGCTTAAGCCTCATATCCGCTGTGCCTGCACCGCTTGCACTTGTAGGCTGCTGCTGCTGGCTGCTGCTGCTGCTGCGTCAACTCATGCTGCTGCTGCTGCTGCTGCTCTGCCGCCTCTCCCCGCAGCATGTTGCTAGGCTCGCACAGCACGTACTTTGGCAGCTCGTACTTCCCCCCTCGCTCATCATACATGATGGTCATGTCGTGGCGGGCCACGATGATGCCTGCCGTGTCCAGGATGAGCCGCGTCGTGGCCATGTCCTCAGACACGCAGGCAGCCTTGATGGCATCCCACATCGCTGCGACACGAAGAATTATCAGGCACGCAGGCAGCAAGCAGCAGGCCGTTAAGAGGTTTCTTCCCAAACCAGTACAATTTTAGATTTAGTTACGGTCGTGCAGGCTTCCAATGCAGGCCTTGTTATATGTGGTTGTTGGGTCTTTAAACGTGCTTAGCAGCCTCATGCTGCAGCCTGTTCTGTTGCTCCTTTCACAGGCTCACCTTTGTCTCCCCCATAGTGCGGCTGCATGAGCGTTGTGCAGCAAACAGGCAAGCAGTGTCAGTCCAAGTGCAGCAAACAGGCAAGCAGTGTCAGTCCAAGTGTGTGCATTTTAGCACCTGTCAGACTGGTGGGCTGAAGCTGGCAAGCATTGAATATGACGACATTCTCATCACATGTATCACTGGTGCTGAGCTACAACGCCTGCTTCAGCTCTGTTATGCTGCTGCTGGTGTAACAGGGCTGGCGGCTGTGGCTGCTGCTTTGAGTCCAGTACTGGCACTAATGCCGCACCTGCGTGTCCCAAAACTCATCCTGCATCCTCTGCAGCAGCAGCATGAAAGAAAACGAACATTGCGATACCGCCTCAGGGTGACTGCGTCTCAACATGAGCATAAGAAAATCGCTCAAAAACTTGTGTAAAGGTGGTGCAAGATAAGTTTAGCTTGCTGGGCTGCTGTTTGAACTGACACATGCACACCCTAGCTGTCGTTGCCAATTGCATCCTCATCCCAGACCACACGTGTGGTGCACCTGCAATTTGGCAGCACTGAGGGGCTCGCGTGACTTCCAGCGAGGCCTGCTGTACTGCTTTGTAGGAGCTTCTTTCTTAGGTCTGGCTGCTTGTTCGTCGACTGCTTCCTTGCTGTTGAAGCACCCCATGCTGGGTGCCGATGCTGTCTGCAACAGTAGCTGGTGACTGTGCTGCTGATGCTGACGCTGCCGTTCTTCAGCTGCTAGATCAAACAAGCTGATGAGTGTTCAACATTCTAAACGTATCTCAAGCGACTTTAGCGCGCCACAAGAAGGCTGCAATCAACGATTGCGACACAAACGCCACGGGTGACAGCACGAAGTTGTGCTGATTGCACCATCAAACAAGTTGATGCTCTACTATTACAGAAGATAACCCATCGGTTCTAATTACTAATGTAACCGAGACAAAGAGTTTAATTGCGCCTAGGTCTTCCTTTGTCAGACCGGGAGGGGTTTACCTGGCGCCAAGCGATCCATGGGGCGTGCTGACGGTGTGATGTGCAGTTGCCTAGTCTACATCTGCTGCCCACACATTCCTACACATGCGCGGTGTTCTCCAAGTTGCTGGAAGGCTGCTGTTGCTGCTGTTGCTGCTGCTGCAAACCAGGCAGCAGCACATGGTATACTCCACACATGGAAGTGTCACACAGGTCACAGTGTACTGTTGAAATGAACGAATCCAGCCCGTACAAGCATGCCTTCACAGAGATCTCATGGGATTCACAGGTGCACAGCCGATTCTTGACCTGCACTGCTACTGCCGTAACAAAGCAGAGGCTGCCTGTGCACTTGAAGCAATCACAAATGGTGCTTCTGTCTGTGAGTGTTATGTATGTTGTCTGGGTGCAGGTCTCTGAGTTCCTGGCAGCAGCACTTGGTGGTGAGCAGTTCAGGCGCGTTCAGGGCGCCATTGCAGTGCCACCCCTGTCCACCTGCCTGAGAGTCAACACACTGCGCGCCAGCACGCAGGCAAGCAGCAGCTGTTGCAGCAGCGCTTCTGTAGGATGAAACACATCAGCATTGTTCCCACAACAGCAGCAGCTGGTGCAGGATGGCTGCAGAAATTCTGGTTGCTTGTGCTGAGCTTGTGCCAGTTTGAGCATTGGCGATGGTACTGCACAAGTCATTCAGTTGCAAAGGGCCTGCTACACAGCAAAATGATACACTAGCTGTTAACACGATGCAGCAGTGTTGTGAGGGGCGCTGTGCCTGGAAGCCAGAGCAGTAAGCCATCAAGAATGAATTCTTCAGCAGCTGCCACACATCTGTCATGCTGCTTGTGCTTGCAGGAAGTCATGCAGCAGCTGCAGGGGCTGCTGCCACAGCAGCACAGCAGCGTGCAGTTTGCACCGCACCCCCAGCTGCCCATGGCAATTTTGATGCGGGGCTCAGGGCCCAACAAGATAGACCCAGCAACAGCAGGAGGTGCGCACTCAGCGGCACACCCAGCAGCAGGACAGAGACACATGCCATACCATTTCCCCCGCACACTCTGCCTGACTTGCAGGACCAGCACCTTTGAGTATGCATGCGCGCCTGCACACACCCACGTCAGCTGCCAGCTACTGCCCTCGCGGCAGTGCCCACCTCAAGCAGCTGGCCCGTCACGCTGCTGGAACTTCCACACAACTTGCCCACCCATGCACTCCTCCCGTCTCGGTGACTCATCTCCACTGCCACACCCCTGCTGCACGTCATGCATCTGGCACTTCTTTGTCGCAGCCGCCAAGCAGGTGGTGATCAGCCGCAAGGCGGGCGAGGCTGTGCTGCGGGGCGCGCAGGTGTTTGTGCCTGGCGTGCTGGCCGTGACGGCAGGGCTGGCAGCAGGCGACTGCGTGGCTGTGATGGTGGCGCTGGATAAGCCTGGCAGGTGCGCGCGTGCGTGGCCGCACTTGCACTGCTGCGCATCAAACCATGGCACATGGCAGCCGTTCTGTTGCTGACATGGCGCTGATGACTGTGCTGACCATATTGCTCAAGGGTGTTGTGCATTGCAGCGCGGGTTCAGGTGATATTAGCGCACACACGCAATAACTCCTGCAGACAAGCTGGTAACACGTTAGGGCTTGTAGCTTTGGCCTCATTTGTGTGCTGGCTGTCGTGCCAGCACCTGGTTCGGCAAACAGCACTGCTCAATGTCCAGATGCCGCTGCTGCTGCTGTCAGCGGACGCTGCTGTGTGCTGTGCTGTCCTTGGTGCATGTGCAGCCTTTGTAGTGGCATCACCCGTGGCACCGTGCTGCCCGCAGCCCCAGCACATGGCTGCAGCCACAGCCACACAACCAGCAGCAGCAGCAGCAGCAGCAGCAGCAGCAGCAGCAGCGGTCAGCCAGCAGCTGCAGCAGCAAGTGTTGTCACTGCTGCAGCAGCAGCGCCGGATGGAGCAGGTGGTTCAACAGCTGAAGCAGCCGCAGCTGGTGCAGCAAGCCCAGCGGCAGTGGGCGTTTCTGTCACAGCCGCCGGTGGCCTGCTGTGCATCGGCCTGGGCCGTGCCAAGATGGGCCGTGTTGAGATGTTCCGCGTGCAGCATGGAGTAGCTGTGGAGATGCAGCAGCGAGTGTACGAGGTGCCGTCGCCCACGCTAGATGGTGCGTGATGCCAGCAGCAGCATGAGTGATTCTCAGGTGCTCAGCACCTGCACAGCCTGCGGTGCTGCGCGGCAGCTAGAGTCTAGCCGGCTGTTGGCAGTGCATGCAGGCATACCAACAGACTGGCGGCAGTGTTGCGTGCTGTGTTGGACACTCATCTGCTGCGTGTGCACCATGTTGCTCAGGGTCGGCAATTTCTGCGTGCATCGTCTGTTGTTGTGCGCTGCTGTGCAGGCCTTTTGAAGGGCCGGGTGATGCTGCAGAACCTGCCCAGCATTGTGGCAGCACAGGTGCTCAACCCACAGCCAGGCAGCAGGGTGCTGGACATGTGTGCAGGTGGGAAAGGCATGGCGCCATGAAGCAGTTGCTGCAACTGCTGCGGCCAGCAACAGCCAGCCATAGTATCATAGCTACCACCGAACTTTGCTGCTGCGGCCTTCGAACTCTTATCTTGCTGTTTGATCAGCTGCTTGGTCCTCTGCTGCTGTATGTGTTGCAAAGCTTGGCTGGCAGTTCAGCTGACGGGCGACATCTGCCCTGCTCTTCCCCTCTGGTGCTGCTGCTGCTGCTGCTGCTGCATACGAAGCTCCTGGCGGCAAGACCACCATGCTTGCCCAACTGATGCAGGGCCAGGGCCAGGTGGTAGCCCTGGACCGCTCGCATGCAAAGGTTGATGACATCAGGGCCCTGGCTGAGGAACTGGGCTGTGCTGGCTGCGTTCAAGCGTTCAAATTGGACGCCACAAAGGCTGTGGCCAGGAATGATGATGATAGCTCTGTGGATGCACAGCAGCGACAGGAGAATCAAGAGAGGCAGCAAATCGGGCAGCAGCACCAGCATCATCAGGGACACGAGTGTAAACAGCAGCAGCAGCAGCAGCAGCAGCAGCAGCAGCGAGTCATCTGGGATCAGAAAGCGCGACAGCAGCAGCAGCAGCAGCAGCAGCAGCAGCAGCAGCAGCAGCCGCAGCAGCAACCACAGGAACAACAGCAGCAGCAGTATGCAGAGATGGATGACAAGCACCAGCAGCAGCAACAGCAGCAGCAGCAGCAGCAAGACCAGCTGCCGCTCCTCAGCAGTGCGGGGCTGTCGGCCAAGGCGCAGGCTCGGCTGCAGCGGCGCATTGCTGCCATGGCTGCACGTGGGCAGGCACCAGCAGCAGCTGAATACAGGTAGGTTGATTTGCTGCCCTGAACACTGCATGATTTGACGCTCAATGCTATGGCTTTGCAGTGCTCTTGCAGTCGCGTTCAGTGAAGCACGTATGCAGAAACGGCATGCTTTGTTGTGCAGCATACAGATAGCTACCTAGGAGTGCTTTTTTGGGCCAAATCGTGCTGAGCCTTCCAGCAAACCACTGTTTCCCCTGCCGACTGTTCATCTGCATTCAGGCTTTACGGCTTAGGGCCAGCCAAGTGCCCCGGCTTTCCCCCTGAGAGCTTCGACGCGGTGCTGCTGGATGCTCCGTGCACTGCGCTGGGGCTGCGGCCACGGCTGCTGCAGCAGCAGCAGCTGGCCCTGCTGTTTGAAACTGCAGCCTACCAGGTGCACTGGCCAGAGCAGCTGCAGCTGTTGGCCGGTAGATCGCAAACTCTGCACATTACCTGCTCACTTGGCAACAGAAAGATGCTGTGCAGCAGCCTACTGTGCAGATGTGCACAAGCAAAATGCCTGGCCTCTAGCAAGGCCGTCTGAAGCTCGCTTGTGCACCTATGTTCCCTGCTATCTGACCTGCAGCCTCTGCTGTTTTGGGTGCTGCAGCGTGCGCTGTTGGCGGCTGCGGTGCAGCTGGTGAAGCCGGGCGGAGTGCTGGTCTACTCAACCTGCAGCATCAGCCCAGGTGAGCCGCACAAGGCATCCGAGCAGTGCCTGTTGTTGTGTCGTGTTGTATGTCTGATGCCCCTATCATGCATTTGTTGTTCTCAAACCGGCCAAGGGTGGATGAGGGTCAGATAGAAGCTGCTGAGCACTGCCCCGTCACGTCTGTCGCTGTCATGCGCTGTGATGCGCCAACCAAGTACACCAGTGGCACTACCACTCGACCTGTTGCACCACCACATGCCCGCTCGCTGACTCAGCTGCTGCAGCTCCAATGCTGTCAATTGGACATGCGCTGTGCTCTTACGGTCATGTGTTGCCCTGTGTGCAGCTGAGAACGAGGTCAATGTGCGGCATGCACTGGACAGCTACCCCTGCCTGCAGCTGGTGCCCGCGCAGCCACGGCTGGGAGGACCTGGCCTGACGGGGCCTGCCAATGCACAGGCCATGTCAGCAGCAATTGATTCATTTACCGCAGCAGCAGCAGCCAGCGGAGGTGCAGCAGCTGCAGGAGCTGGAAGAGACGACAAGGCAGCAGCTGGTGTCACAGCAGAATCAGGTGCCAGTGAAAATCTGCGGTAGGCAGTTCCGTTGCTGGAGGATCCGCAGCTGGCAGAAGCCTTGCAAAGTCAGCAGCTGCTGGTGCTGGCAGCTGGAGCAGCAGCAGTGTGGCACGTGACTGCTGCCGGCAGCAATGGCTGTCAACTGCTGAGGCGGGGATGGTGCAGCGGTTCGACCCTGCTGGACCGGCAGACACGATCGGCTTCTTTGTGGCTAAGTTTTTGAAGACCTGCAGCATTCTGTAATGTGTTGAGACAGAGCTTTTGGCTGGTTCCTTCGTCCCTGCGCAAGGGGAGCAGGTATTCCAACACCAGCAGACTTGGCGGTTTGCCAACAACCTGGTACAGGCCTGCTGCGCAGCAGGTCTGTCAACACGAAGTAGCCTGTTTTGTCAACAGGCTGCTGCTGCCGTTTTTGCGCATGCGCCGTCGGGACTTCGGCGAGTTACAGCGCCGATCATTAGTTGCTCTCGCTGGTTCTGCAAACGAAAGAAGCATTCCTACTGAAGTGAATCAACTACTGCGAAGCTGATATGACTTAGCTGCCCATGTGCAGCTCCGCGTTACCTGTAGCTGCTTACTAATCGTCTCATTAATGCTAATATTAGCAAGGCCTTCCTCGGCCCAACACCCGGCGGACATCGTTACTAAGCTGCAAACACTTGGGTTTTGACGACCGATGATGTAGCCGGTTTCGTCAACCTGCTGCTGCCGTTTCTGCGCAAGCGCCGTCCGGACTTCGACGAGTTACTGCGCCAATTATAGTTGTTCGCACTGATATTGCAACAATTAAAAAGGCTTTCAAGCTAAAGTAATGTAACCACTGCGAAGCTGCTTTGACTTAGCTGCCCATGTGCAGCTCCGCGTTATTCTAACGACTTACTAATCCGATTAGTAAAATGAGACGGCCTCAATAGCAAGGCCTTCTTCGGCCCAACACCCCGCCGGGCATCGTCAAAGCGCAACTAGGTCTTGTTACATGACGCATATAATGTAGCTGGTTTCGTCAATATGCTGCTGCCGTTTCTGCGCAAGCGCCGTCGGGACATCGATCAGTCACTGCGCCGATTGTAGTTGCCCGCACTGGACCTGCAGACAAACAGCTTTCAAGCTTAAGTCAATTGATCACTGCTAAAACTGCAATGACTTAGCTGCCCATGCAGCTCCGCGTTGTCTGCAACGACGTACTAATCGTTTCAATAGGTCTTGGGTTCAATAACCTGAGGGCCATCGTTCTACGCCATCTAAGCCGCAAAAATTGTTATTGACGACTGATGGTGTAGCCGGTGTGATCAACAGGCTGCTGCTGCCGTTTGGCGCAAGCGCCGGCGGGACATCGACGAGTTTCTGCACCATTGGGGTTGCTGTTTTTGCAAATAAAACAGCTTTCATGCTTAAGTATATTGATCACTGCGCAGTTGCCATAACTTAGCTGCCCATGTGCAGCTCCGTTGTTCCTGTAACGACTTACTAATTGTCTCAGTAGCAAGGCCTCCTTCGGCCCAACACCCCGGCGAACATCGTTACTGCTAAACTAAGCCGTAAAACTTATTATTTGACGACCGATGACTAATAAATAAAGAGGAGACAGTTTGGGCTTACCAGCAACACCCGCCGTGGCGCGCTCTTTGGGCACATGCGGCATAGAATACCAGTGAGTGAGCAATGGCTTTCGATACAATACAAGACAATACAAATATTTTCAGTAGTACAGGACTGAACCTGCCTCAGGCACTAGCCCAGCGAGCCGTCGTTCCGCTCATGACGGTTTCTTCTTGTAATTGTACCCAGTTTCTCCTTTCATTGTTTGGGCGGTCGAAACCACCCGCACAAATCCGTCAATTCCAGTTGCTTTTTTAGCCCAGCCTTTCAGGACGGGTACCCCTCACCGGTGTTGATTGGTGTTCCATAGCAAACAGCATCGCTATTTAGGTGATGACTTTGCATCATACCTACACAATCAATGTCCCACGGTGGACTTCACTGCCCACTGCTCACCAACTTGGCACTAGTTAGTACTATGCCAGATGTCAACTTGAAGTTGGCAATCTCATTGAATGGCCATGGTACAGATGGCCATGATACCGATCACAGAAGCAGCTTGCTGCTGCTCATCATTCAGCGACCAGCTGCTGCCACATGTGTTTGACACCTGTGAACGGAGCACCGGTTGTTGGGCCCGCCACTCGTCCAGCAGCTTGGAGGCCTCCAACACTTTGAACTTCACAAAGATGCTGGGGACGTTCCTATCGCTGATCAGCTATCCCCCTCCATCGCCCATGCCTGATCATGCTATGGTTATATGATCAGCTAAAATCGCCAGGCTTCTGGACAGGCCTGTCGTTCAGGGTCCTGCAGTTAATCAACTGACTCATGAGTGATTCGCCTGCGCATGCGCACCTTACTTTGAACGGTATTTGATTAATGTACAGATAATCAGAAGGATATCGGCAAGCCCTTGGCCCCTGTCAGGAAAGCGCGCTGCCGCAAGTTGGCACAGACAGACCGTGCTTCTGACAATCTACTGTGACTGAGGCTATGCTTGTGGGCGCTGGCAGTACTAGTGTGATTCCCTATATACAGAGGACTCCCCAACACAACATGACCAGCGACTGCAAGCACAACTCCTGGTCACCAACATGAACCATCTTCAACAACAAAAAGCGCAGGTTGGCTGGCACGACCCGCCCAACTGCAACATGCGCAATGTCGCACAGTGCTTGGACTCAGGCAACCTTTGGAGAAATTTGAGACTAGGCAAACGTGTTGCTGCTTGCTTCCTGGGCACGCAACCGTGGCTGTAGAGCGGCTCAGCCATGCATTGGCTCCTGGTGCTTGCACCAGCTTCAATGTGCAGCACAAGCTGCCCACCTGCAGAGCCTCAGCTATCAGCAGATGGCCCAATCAGGCGCATTGTCCAGGTCGTACCTGCATAGCAGCAGCAGCGGCGGCAGCAGCAGCAGCAGCATTAGTAGGCCGGTACGCTCCACAGGCCGTCGCAGGACACCGCACGTGAGCCTGCGCCTAAAGAGTAACAGCAGCGACTTCCTGCACCTTCTTAGTGCTGCCATGCACAGCTGTGGTCCAACTACAGTGAAGTGGGTGGTAGCTCCACGCTTGCCGCTGCATCCCCAGCAGCGACAGGACACATTCGCTGTGCTGCCGGCCATCACAAGCAGCAAGCCCTGCCTCCAATCACCTGTAGTTGTAGAAGAGCTCCTCTCCTTCTGCTATGTCCTTCACTGCAAACAGGCCCACACGGTGATCACCATCAACCATCAGCACCCTGCAGGCAAAACAAGTGGCAACAGAGCAGCAGCCAAGAAGTGTGGACAGCATGTCAACAGCAAACGGGCAAGACATGGATCTGTTGTGGGTGGTGTAACGAGATGCTGCTAGCTTTCTTTTGGTGCATTCTGCCTGACCATGTGGTGCAGCAGCCACCCTAGCAGCTCGTGGCATAAATATTCTACAAAAGCCAATGATTCTAATTGTTACATTTTGCAAATGTGCCAAGTTTGGTGGTAATGGCTTGGTGCTTCAAAAGTTATAAGTTTTTTGGGCTGCGATGAACAGAAACCTGCCTGTAACGGGCGCTTGTAACAGCAGCTTGAAGGCACGGCACACGCAGCATGTGTGCACACACAAAGCAGCTGACGCCTCGTGCCACCCAGCGACAACAACCACAAATGCAAGGGGCCATCACCAATGAAGCGTGCCAGAGCTGTCCTTCCCTGTATGCCTTGAACAGTTCAACCACACTGCCATGGTCGCAGATGAGACAATAGCAGGACGCAGCAGCTGACGCCTCATGCCACCCAGCGATAACAACCACCAACGCAGCCGGCCACCACCACCTAAATGTCCCGATGCTCTCCTTGCCCAGTACTCCATAAGCCTGCCATGGTCGCAGGTTTGACAACAACAGGAGTCAGGTCCCAAAAGCACCCAAAGTCCCCCGATACCCCGACACACAACTGACACACGAGGCAACCACGCACCGTGTCTGGCAGTTGGGCTGGCTGCGGTGGTTGGCGAAGCGCAGGTTGTTGCCGCGGTCGCGTGCATCCAGCACCCACGCGCTGTTCACGCCAAACAGGTAGCTGTTGTTGCTGCGGTCGTACGCCTTGCCGCGCCGGTCCGCCTCCGCCTGCGACAGCATCTCGCCCACGTACTCGCCCAGGAAGTCGTCCTTGGCCGCAGCCCGGCCCAGGAAGGCACCCCAGCCTGCACGCCACACCGTGCACAGGCACGCCCAGCACACGACACTGAGCTTGCAGGGCACGGCAATCACACGTCCATGGTGGGCGTGTTTGGCGCAGAGGCACAGTCAGTCTGCGCTGGCCCCAGATGTTTTATGACTGTCTGATGGCAACGAGTACGGTCGCAGAGTGGCCAACTTGCAGCGGATGGGGCTGTTGCTGCTGCAGGCCTGGCTGGAATTGTGTTGGGGCATTGAAGCCAGGGCATGTGTGCTGCTGTGCAGCTGGTGCAGCGGTCACCTGACACGCTCGACAGCCCCATGTAGATGTGCGCGTGCTTGCGCAGCCGCAGCCCCATGTTGCAGCAGGCCCTGTTGGGAGGTGCAGTGCCCAGCGCCGTGGTGGTGCAGTTCTTGCAGATGTCGGGATCGCACTCCCTGCCGGCAGTCAGGCAGGGGCAGCGCTCCGTACGGCACTGCGTGAGGCAGCTGCAGCCTGAGAACCTGCGGATGAGCAGCGGACGCCAAGCGGCCAGCAGTGCAGCCAACATGTGTGAGTGTTGTGAATAGCAGGAAGCAGCAGTAATTAGCCGCACAACAAGGCCCAGCCAGCCGCATCTAAGCATGCAGCCGCGCGCAGCCGGCCCAAGCGCTGCACCAAGCGCTGCCTGTCTATACCACTCTGAAGAGGGCGTGAGTTGGCTTTGGGAACTCACGTGCAGTCTCGCGTCTTGCAGCTGACGCACGCGCAGAACTTCTCACACCAGTTGTTGCTCTGGATGCAGCTGCAGGTAGCTGGGCGGCAGGGCCCCACGCACTTGCAGGGCGTGTAGGGAGGCAGGTCGTCAGGGCTCATGTTGTAGCGCCGGGTGGCGACAGTCTTGCGTGCAGGGAGGGTGCTGCTGCCTTTCTGCTCAACCACCAGTGACAGCAATGGGGGAGACAAGGAGATGAGGCAGGCGCACAATTCACAATCACCATACATCAGGAGTCCACTGCTTTCCTTCCGTTGTTGGGAAAGCATGCGTGCATAAGAGGTGAGCAAGAATGACCCAAAGCTGCTGTACATCAGCTGCATGGCGTGGCGAGCGTGCAAGCCAGCTTCTGCGCTGGCCAGCACATTGCGTTGGTGGAGCAGGCAGCACAAGCTCATGAACACCAGCACAGCAGTCCTGAGCACACCAACACCCATGTGCTAGAGATCTGCGCTGAGTTCTCACAGCCTGCGCACCCTGGGGTTTGTCTTCCGCCTGCTCACGGCTGCCTCAGCTGCCTCTGCCTGCAGCGGCACAGCAGCCAGGTAGGCCCCAACCTGTGCGCAGCTGCGGTCCAGCAGCAGCAGCGCCAGCTTGCAGGGGTCGCGGCCAAAGGTCTGCAGCCCTTGCTGCAGCATTCCGCGCTCATACTCACTCAGCTCTGGCACTGCTTGTACCTGCTGCTGCTGGTGCCGCTCTTGCTGCACCTGCCCCTGCTGATGCTGCCCCTGCTGCCCCTGCCCCACCTGCTGCGTCTGCTGTTCGGCCTCTGCACCTGGCTGCTGGGGCTGCAGCCTCCAGCAGCTGCTGCTGCATGGCGGTGCATGCTTTGCTGGCGCTGCGGGCGGCGGCAGCTGCGCAGGCTGCACATGGCCGCCACCGTGAAGGCGGCAGTTGTAGATGTTGCAGCGTCGACAGAACTTTGCATGCAGCGCCTTCACGGAGACACTGAATGAGCCGCTCCTGCGAGCATACGAGCAGAGACCATACAATAGGTGGCTAGCAGTAGACGCGTTGTCGAAACTACGCAATGCGTGGTGCAAGTCTGCGATGTATGTGCAGCAGCACAGCTTGAATATAGACCAGCGAGATCAGCAGCAGTGTCACTGTGGTACCCTGCACAGGGAGTTGGCTGATGCTAAGGTACACACTCTGCAGCTGGCACATGCTGCTGTGTCAGCAGCTGCTGGCCTGCCCCGTCCTGTGCGGCGCACCTCCTGTCCTGCTCCGTTGGTGGCGCCTTGCGGGTGTCCTGCTCAGCCAGGAATGCCAGCCGCCCAGCAAGCTCATGCGCCGTCACCTGGCAGCAGCAGCAGCAGCAGCAGCAGTGGGGCCACCGTCAGGGCCTCCGTCATTGGCAGTAGTAGTGATGTTGGGGGAGGCTTTGCCAGCAAGCCCACCATTGCCTTTGGTCTGACAAGAATGCAAGGCAGCTGACAATATCGCTGAGGTACACAACTCTCGGTGACCGCGTAGGTGATGGATACACATGTGCGGCGGATGTGTTGGCAGTGCAGGCTCCTGTGTGCGCCTTGCCTGCAGCACTGCCTGGCCGTACACACCAGAACCAGTGGCCGGCCCCTACCATCTCAGAGTCACGTTCTAAGCCCGTCTCCAGTGCGGACAGCAGGTACTGCAGCCGGCCCTGGACCCTGTACTCCTGCAGCACAGCAGCAGTGGCAGCAGCAGCACCAGCAGCAGTGCACCAGCTGAAAGGTGAAGGACTTGTACAAGCTACTGCTGCTGCCTGTAACAGGAACATTCACAACAACCGAGCCGCCATGCACGGAACAACTGCAGCGACTGCGCCACCTCACAGAATGGAGCTGGCGTTCATGTCTGTCTGCCTGTGTGTGTGTTAGCAAGCATTCTACGATGCACAGCAGGTGACCGCCGCCGCTGCTGGTTGGTCACTGCACGAGCTTACCTGTGCCAGCTTTGTGAGGGCGTAGTCATGGCTGAGCCCCTCAGGCCCGTTCCAAGGTCTCTGCGACGGCAGCACCAGCACATCCGCAGCAGGCACTGATGCAAACGGGTCCATGGGCACATGCACCCAGGCAAGCAGCAGAGCCCAGCTCTCTTGTGAGCTTCAGGCATCATTGCATGCTTTCAGCTGCAGGAAGCGCTCGCCAGGGTGTGCCGATGCAGCAAACCCACGTACCAGGCCGGTTGATACACAAGCAGCACCGACGTAACTGGCAGCAGTCAGCACTGCGTTGGGCCATCAGGCAGCGCAGGGGTGCGCACCTGCTCTGCGTCCTCATCGTCGCTGGCTGGCACCGTCTCCCCCGTCTCGTCCGTGTAGAACATGCGCTGCCCGTGCGCGGAGGCCAGCTCGTTGCGCACCAGGTAGCCCCAGGAGAAGTACTCCGGCAGCTGCGCAACACACCGCAACGCAACGGGTGGACGCACATGGTGGGCAAGCAAGGGCAGCACGCGGCATCCTGCTCAACATGCACTGCAGGGTGCTGCTGGGGGCAGCATGTGGGTATGTGAGGTGAGCAAAAGAGTGTTGCAGATGGCGTTGCAGCACTGCTCTGGCTGCCGAACAACTGTGCCAAACAACAGCTGCCATGGCGATCCGTGTCAGCTGGGAGGCCTCTGCTGTTGCTCGCAGCAGCTCGACCTGAAAGAAGCGCGGCCGCCCTTGCTCAGCCAACAGAACTGTAGCATGTGTGGCGGCAGTGCAACACTCAATAACATGTGATAGGGTGTTGCAGCGCATGCTTGCAACCTTGTTTAAGGCGGCTGTTCTGTGCCACATCTTCTTCAGCTGCTAACAACAACAGTGTTAGCTGTGGCATGTTGTTCAGGGAGTGCAGAGGGGCTGGCAGCAGGATATCTTCAGTCCACGGGCGCACCCGCTGCTCGTACACCAGCCTGAAGGCCTTCCTGCTGTACGCCTTGCCTTCATTGCTGCTGAACTTGACGATGACAGGCCGAGACCTGCTGCTGCTACCGCCTCCTGCAGCAGCAGCAGCAGCAGCAGCAGCAGCAGCAGCAGCAGCAGCAGAGGTGCCAGCCGCAGCTGCGGCTTCGTCACCTGCTTCAGCAGCTGCTGTACCAGCAGGGTTGCCGGAAGCACCCATAGCGCCCGCCGCTGGAGCTGCTGCTGCTGCTGCTGCCGCGCCTGCTGTTGGCTGTGCTGCTTCCAGGCGCCTGCCGCAGCGCTGCTGCATCAGCTCAGCCATGCGAGCCTCCAACAGGGCCTGCAGGATAGCGGCAGCAGCAGCAGCAGCAGCAGCAGTAGCAGCAGGCGGCAGCAGCAGGTGCAGCCATGACCATTGCATGTAGGCAGAGCAATGCTCTGGACCAGCTGGCTCCCATTTGCCCAGGTGCACATTGGCAATGCACAGCGCACCAATGCATCGGCCTAACCCTAAACCCTAAACCCTAAACCCTAAACCCTTGCTTGCAGGAATAATGTACTGCCTAGGCCACAGCAGGTAGCTCCTATCACTAGTGCAGCGGGTGATGACTGGAATGGAGATGTGAAGAAGCAGCAGCACTCTAACGCAGCAGGAAAATGCAAGCAAGTGTCTGGAGACGTGTTGCGCAGGCATGTCAACCACTCACGCACCTGGTTGCCTGGTATGAGTGTCGGCCCAAGAGCCAGCTGCTGCTCGACAAACTCTTGCTGCAGACTGTGGTATCGCTGCATGACTGCTGCCACCTCGGCGTCTGGTACTAGCGCCCAACCATCATCGCCGTTGTCGCTTGCCTGCCTGTGTTCGTCACCTGCAAAGCAGACACATGTGGTGCAGAGAAACGATACAGGCAAGAAGCATGCAGTAATACAGACAAGGCATTTAAGCATTGCATTACAATAATAACACTGACCAAGCACGGCTGTGTGGCGCATTCCTTTCTGACGGGTTGCTGGCAGAGCAGAGAGTGGAGCTGCATGCAGGCGATGGTGAGGTGCCACATGCTGCGCGCCGATGCACCCACCGCTGCTGTGCTGCTGACTAGCTGGGCTGAGGCCTGCTGACCCACGGCTCCTGCTGCGCCTGCGGGCTTGCTGCACTGCCACTGCCTGCAGTGCTGCTTCATCAGGCTCAATGAGGTGGCCTTCTGATCCACTGCCACTGCCTGAGCTTGGCAAACCATCCTCATCCAAGTCCATGCTGTTGTGTGGGCTGTCTACATCTATGTAAATAAGTGATTGTGTATCCATACCCGCTGTTTAACAGTCAACCGTACATGTTTAAAGCTTCCATTGCTGTTAGCAGTACAGCAGGAGGCGGGGCTAGCAGGGGCTGTAGCAAAGCAGCAGCAAGGAGTTCAAACAAGAGGTTGTCTCTCCAAATTCGATCGGCGAAAGGGTGCGTTCAAACTAACAGGTAACTTGACGCTTAACTTTGATCGTTTGTGGTGTAGCTCATGCCTGCAGGTTGTGGATACGCATAATGAGAGTGACACCCGTTGCCTGCCACTAACCAGAGCTGCTTCAGCGCATGATTCGCAACTGACAACATGTATGTATAATTTAAACGTTAAAGTACAATTTAGGTATACTTCAAGTTGTGTCGAAGGTCAAGTGAGTTGAGTGCTCCACTCTCGGCTTCACGGAAACATGTCTGGCTTGCATAAGTTTTCCTGCAAAGCATCTTGGAATCAACACGAGCACCAGGAGCAGCGATCATCGCTGCGTCGAGCAATGCATCACGTGCAGTTGATGTGCCAACTCAGCAGCAGCAGCAGCAGCAGCAGCAACAGTAACTGCTGGACACAGGCATGAGCTGCGCTTCAGCTCCAACATCCCGCTCAAGCCTGCAGGTGAGCAGTTGCAGCGCCTAGCACTCCAGCCAGTTCTGGATATCGCTTGCTTGACATTGTCAAGTTGGCTATGCTCAGGCAAGCCCAGCACAGGCATGGCGGAGCCTTGTGCCTGCAGCACTAGGCCACAGCTTATGGCTTTATCGTTAGTACATACAGTCACTGGTCGCTGATTACATGTTAGCAAGCATGACCATGCTGAACCTGCTTGCTTGCTGGCAAGTGCAGGTGGTGGGCCCGGCTCCAAAACACCTGCGGAACATGCAGGCACTCAGCAGCCGCAGCAGTCCAGCACAGGCATGCAGCAGCAGCAGGCCAAGGCCCAGAGTTGTGGCTGCTGCTTCGTCCTCAGCAGCAGCTGGTAACTGGCCCGGCGGTAGCAGCAACAGCAACAGTGCTGGCGATGGCAAGCATGTGCAGCACACACAGCGATCAGGTTGGCAGCAAGGACCAGCAGCAGGTAGCAGCAGCAGCAGCAGCAGCAGCCAGCAATGGCAGCGCCAGCGGCACTCGCAGCCACGTCAGCAACACTGCTGCCAGCCAAGAACACCAGCAGGAGCCCCAGACCCATCCACCGCTGTTGTTGGAGGTGTGGGCGGCTTGGCAGCAGCGCTGCTGACGGTGTTGAACGCAGCAGCAGGGCTGGTTGCTGCTGAGGTCAGGCGGGTGATGCGGCTTGCTGCCAAGCTTGGTGAGCCTGAGTCGAGGCTGCTGCTGGAAGGCATTCAGCTGGGGGCGTGCCTGCTGTTCATCCTGCTGTACATCTGGAGGTGAGGCAGCGAGAGAGCAAGAGGGCATGCAGTGTCTCCTGGACACAGTGGGTGTGCTGCTGACAGCACCAGCGTATGGGTGGTGGCATTGCCTGCTGTTCATGTTGCTTGGCGTCTGGGGGGTGTGGGGGGCGTGCAGATGGCCAGATGCTGGAGGGCCGCGGCAGGGGTAGGCTGCTGGCAAGGTCAGGTGTTCATGCACCGCCAATGCATCGCCTAGGCAACCATGCGCAAGCCGCCCGTGTTGATGCCACATTTTGCATGCTGTCTGTTCGGCAGAAGCAGGCGCCAGCAATGCAGCACTAGGGTGGTGCCTCGGCTGCGGCGCTGTCTGTGTTTGCCTGGTGCATCGGCTGATGTCCCCGCACGTGGTTGCGGCGCTGCCGTGCCGCCCGCCTTGTGCTGCGCTGCCGCAGCACGTACAGCCCGGTGGTGCCTGGCGGGGGCCGCTGGTGGTGCGACCTGGTGCTGAGCCTGGTGTTCGCGGCAGACTACAGCCACAGGGTCATGGTGCGCGCCGCCCCCGGCCAGCACTCTGTGCACATGTCCCCTGCACGCCAGCGCCAGCCGCCAGTCCGGCACCCATGCAGCAGGCAGGTGGTGCTCAGCACTGCCCCTCCAAGCGCATTCTGTTCACTGCATATGTAACAGCTACTGTCGGTTGGCAACATGCCGCGTCAGCTTTGCGTGTGTCCTCACCTCACAGCGAGCACTGCACAGCCACTGTGAATGATACTCTCCCTGTACTGCTGGTCCCATGTTTGCACAGGTCACCAGCAGCCACCCGCTGCTGGCTGTGCTGCACCCTCTGGCGCTCATCGACCTGCTGTCCTTTGCCCCCTCGCTGCTTGGCGCGGTGATGCCGCACATGGGTGTCGTGATAGCACCCTGGGGCCTTGACCTGCGCTGGTTCAGGGTCTTCAGGTGAGCGCTGGCGCTGCAGCGTCGGCTGATTTTGTGATCTGCTGCTGTCAATCCTGCTGCCTCTACTGCTGAATTTTAATTGAAACAGTAGCAGTGGCCATGGTACTCGACAGGTTTGCTGCATGTGTCGGCACGCTTGTGTTCAGCCTGATTATGCCTGCTGGTAGCCGATGCACGCGCCGCTGCTGTTGCGCAGGGCGCTGCGGCTGCTGCGGCTGTCCCTGCTGTCCGGCAACCTGTCCACCATGAAGTCGAACAAGGGGGCGCTCATCTCGGGCTCCCTGAATGTGCCGCTGGTGTGGCTGGTCGCCAGCGTGGTGGCCTGGATGTTCACGTCTGCCAGCTGCGTGGCGGTCATGGAGAAATGGGTGTGGCACGATGCCCTGTACTTTGTGGCCAGCACGCTGACCACCGTTGGCTACGGCGACGTGGTGGTCAAGAGCAGCATGGGTGAGTGCACGTGTGCAGCGTGCAGCATGCATGGCCGCTGCTTGTTTGTGCCTGAAGAGCAGGCGTGATTTACATGGTGCCCGTCGACAACCAGCACAGCTCAGTACCCGGCCCTGCAGGTTGCTGTTACATCAGGCTCGTGGTCGCATCAGGGGTGCGGGTGCATCATGTTTCCAAGCCGTCGGCTATGCATGTCTGCCTTACGATGTCCATCGCATTCCTGCCCCGCACACCTGCCGCTCGGTGTGCCGCACACAGGCCGCCTGGTGGTGCTGGTGATGATGCTTGTTGGTGTGGTGCTCATCCCCGTGCGTGCCAGCCAGCTCTACAGCAGGCTCAACGAGCGGCGCCTCATGTCGGGGCACCCGCCGGTGAGCAGCAGCGCTGTCAGCGACAGACTGAACGACCGATGCAGGTGCTGCAACTTCTTGCATGTTGGTCGCCTGAGGTTTGAAGGTGTGAGCGTCTTGATGCCCGGCCCTCAGGGCGTCGTGCTCTGCCGTGGTGCGCTGAACTGCTATGTGATGCTGTGGGTGACTATTCTATGCAAGTCCTGCAAGTCCAACGCAAGTCTGACATAAGCTGCTGCTGCTGCTGCTGCTGCTGCTGCTGCTGCTGCTGCTGCTGCTGCTGCTGCTGCTTGCGCTGCTGCAGGGTGAGGCGCCGGGCTGCAAGGGGTCCTACGTGGTGCTGAGTGGGCGGCTGAGCGATGTGCGCGGCTTCAACGACTTCCTGCAGGACTTCCTGGTGCAGGTGGGCTGCAGGAGGCGAAGCTTTGCGCGCCTGGCTCAGTGCTGCTGTTGCCAGCACGTCTGTATTGCCCTTGCTGCACAGCGTCTGACTGTAACAGTGGTGTACACACGTGCCCGCCCACATGGTCACATGCTTGCAGGACAGCGCTGCAGGTCGTAGCCGCTTTCACACTGCCGCTGCATATGGTGATAGCTGTTGTGGTTAGCCTCCGTTTGGATTTGCCTGGCTGTTGCCTGCTGCTATGGCATGCAGGTCCGAGCACTGCCAGCTGCAGCCGGGCAGCGTGGCCGCAACGCGCTGCAGCTGGTGTGCCTGTGCAACAAGCCGTCTGTTGAATTCCTGGCTTTGCAGGTGAGGCTGTGCTTCGTCACGCACGCATTGTGCTTTGTTTTGAGGTGCAGAGCTGGCCCTGAACACTGCAAGCTGCTGTGAAGTCTGCTGGAACTGTTGTGGTGCTATCCAGGCAATCGCCGGCGGCAGCAGTCTGGTGGAAGCAAACCATGAAAATCTTGCTGCCTCCACCTCGAACTATGTTTCTCAGCATGCCAACCCTGGCCTGCAGCAAATTCGTCAAGAGCACCGCACCGTGCTTGCTGAGGGCTGCGTCTGCAGTAAGCTGAGCCTTCTGCAGCTCAGTCACATAACGATAGTCACTGCGACTTGCCCCTCACGCTTTCTGCCGCCGCTGCTGAACTCACACCAAAGGAGCTGCATGAGGCGCACCTGACGCTTGTCGAGGGCAGCGCATTCAGCGAGCAGGACCTGCTGCACCGCGCAGCACTGGCGGGCAGCGTGGGCGCAATCGTGCTCGCTGACCGCTTCAGCAGCAACGCGGCCGCTGAGGACACGGACGTGCAGTTCAGGGTGTGGGCCATCAAGAGCGCGGTGAAGCGGGTGCCGCTGTACGTGCAGGTGGGCTGCCAGGCTCCGCCTGCGGCGCCGCAGCTGCCACGTGGATTGAACGAGTCAGCGAACATGATGAGCAGTTGCATTGCATCCGCGCTTGCGCTCCCCACATCATCTTGATTGCTGCACAAGCGCCCCTTGCAGGCCCGCACCTTGGCAACCCAGATGTGTTGCAGTGCGTGGTGCTGTCAGCACACACCGTACACAGTGCTGGTTCAAGTGCAGCACCACCAAGCAAAGCCTGCACACTATTTTAATGCCATTCTCTTGGCTAACTGGCTACTTGTACTGCTGGTGCTCCCGCACAGGTGCTGCGCCGTGCGTCGGTCAGCGTCATAGCCCCCTTCCTCGACCCGCACCAGGACGTCATCAGCTCGATAGAAGGCACGCGCATGCGGCTGCTGGCCCTGGACGCGTTCGTCCCCGGCGCATCCACCCTGCTGGCAAACCTGCTGCGCAGCAGCGGACCCAATGCAGGCTGGGCAGGAGGACCCAGGCACAGCAGCAGCACCAGCAGCTTGAGGCGGAATAACGGCAGCAGCAGCAGCAGCGGCACTGGCTTGCATTCTAGCAGCAGAGATGATGACAGCGCCACAGGCGGTGGCTATGCTCCTGCGAGCGGTGCTGCTACTGCTGCTGCACAGCGCTCCGCGTGGGGTGTTGGGGCGCTGGCGCAGTCGCTGCAGTCGCTGAGCAGCCGCGATGGCGGCGTGCCGCCCGCTGGCGCTGCGGCCATGATGGCAGGCCGGCGCTGGCTGCGGGAGTATGCGGACGGCGCGCACTGCGAGCTGTTCTTCTGCCCTGCCGGGCCGCCGCTGGCGGGGCTGCGCTTCAGCAACGCCGCTGAGCAGGTGTATGCAGCGACTGGCGCCATGCTGGTGGGACTGATGCGGGTGCGGGCCGTGGCAGGCATGGCGGGGGTTGGCGGGAGTTTGGTGGCGTGCATTGGGGTTCCCAGTCCTCGATGGGTGGAGCAAGTAAAGTAAAGTAAAGCAAGCACTGTGTGGTGCGGGGGCAGGGCTGTTGGGTGCTGCATGTGCCTGCTCTGCGCTGCCGCCTGGCATGTCACCAGCAGCGGTGCCAAGGTGACCCCACACACAATGATGCACAGTGTCAGGCTGTGTGTGGAGAGTCACCGCCGCAATCTGCCGTACTTGGGGTAGGGTGTGGCCATAGCTCAACGCTGTCGGCGTGCCCGAGTAGAGGTGGGCGCGCTTGGCTCTGTAGGTTGAGCATGTGCACGGCACAGCACATTTTGGCACGGCCGGCTGTCATCTGCTTGCAGGTACTGCTGGGCGTGGCTGGCTTGCTTCTTCTGTGTGTCACGGATCTGCTGTGTCGCTGACCTGTCGGCCTGCTGTGTTGCTCTTCAGGGCAAGAGCCAGCGGCTCCATGCTGAACCCAGGCAGCTACATCATCAGGCAAGGGCAGCAGCTGGTGGTGCTCGCCACAACTCTACAGGCAGCAGAGGCTGGGGCAGCAGGGGAGGGGCTGGAGCAGGGTCAGGCTCTAGATGCAGTGGAGACAGCAGTCGCGGCTGCTGCTGCTGCTGCTGCGCCGCCATCACCTTGCAGCACAGCTACATCGCAGATGCACCCTGCTGAAGAGCAGCAGCAGCAGCAGCAGCAGCAGCAGGAGCTCTCTTTAGAGGTGTTTGCACAGCAGCAGCAGCAGCAGCAGTTGCAGCAGCAGCACCACCACCACCACCACCAGGAGCACAAAGTCTTCGCAACACAGCCTCAGCTGCAGCAGCATGCAGGGCAGCCAGCCGTGCGGCATAGAGCAGCAGGCTCCCGGGGTGTGACGGTGCGCGTCCCAGGCTTGCTGACGGAAGAACTGCAACGCTGCATGGGTGCTGCTGCTGCTGCCGCTCCCTCAGAGCGGCCCCATGTACGCGGCAACCCAGCTGTGCAGGGTGGCTGGCGACAGCAGCAGCAGCAGCAGCAGCAGTGGGGTTTGCACACTGAGCAAGCTCTGAACACCCCTGAGCAGCAGCAAGACGGCTCAAGCATGTACCAACAGCAGCAGCAGCAGCAGCAGCAGCCTCCAGCATCTGGCAGCAGCCTGCCACCACCTGCTGCATCCTCAGCAGCATCTGCAGCAACCGCCTCCTGGGTCCACAACATTGCCAAAGACGTGATCAGCCAGCCAGGCAGCCGCAGCTTCAGCCACAGCAGCAGCATCGACCAGATCGGCGGCTTTGCTGCATCCAGCACGTATCAAAGCGGATCTGACATGTCAGATTCGGATCTCGCGGATCTCAACCCCTGCCTGGCCACCTGGTCAGGTGCCTTTGAATCCGACAGCATGGATGAGACGGAGGTCTGCACCGACAGCGAACTGCTGGAAGCCGAAGTGCTGCGGCGGCAGCGACAGCAACGGCGCGAACAGCAGCAGCAGCAGCAGCAGCAGCAGCGATATGTCGCAGGGCATGCTGCAGGGCAGTTGCCTGGTTATGAAGTGCTGCTGGACTCAGAAGGAGGAGGTCAAGGGCATTCGGAGTCTGCGGTTCGCCCTGGCGGGATCATTGAAGCATCTACGAGCGGCAGCAGCAGCAGCGGCGATGGTGGTGGCGGCGAAGGTGATGCTTCGGGGAGTGGCGCACGCAGCAGCAGGCCTGAGGGAGTGGGGGCTGCAGCAGCTGGCAGCAGCAGCAGCAGCAGCCACCATGTCAGCAGCGGCAACCACTTCCTGCCTGACCAAGCCGTGCAGCAGCAAGGGGTTCCATCTACAGTTGCCAACACCAGCAGCGGCAGCAGCGGCAGCAGCGGCAGCAGCGGCAGCAGCATTGATCCTGCTGACCAGCAGCGGCAGCAGCAGCAGCAGCAGCAGCCTCACCTGCCAGGCCCTCGACCCAGCCTGCCCCCCAAGCAGCTGCGGGGCCACATCATCGTGTCTGGCTGTGCCAGCAGCTTCGTGCAGTTTGCGCAGCAGTTACACTCCCTGGCGTCACCCGCAGCGTCACCGGTCCCTCTCGTCATACTTCACACTGAGGCTCTGCCACGTGACGTGTTTGAAGCGATCAGTGCGCTGGGGCCGGCTTACTCTGTGCGGGGCAAGAGCTCAGAGTCTGCTGCACTTGCAGCCGCATGCGCAGAGAACGCTAGGTGAGGAGAAGGCATGTCAACTCTTGAGCTGCATCTTGCTCCCTTGGCTGCATTCTGTGCTTGCTTGAAGCAGCAGCGGTGCCACGGCCTGCACAATGCTCACTGCTTGTGTCGCAGCAGCAGTGTAGGTGTGCTGCAACCGCATTGCAAAAGCACGCGCATGTATTGTCACGCGTACCTGGTCAGCGCATTGATCTTGGTTCCAAATGCGAATTTCGCATGTGTTTCTCCACGCGCGCTGCTGATGCCTGTGCTGCCTGTTTTGCCTTACATTATTTGCCCGCAGGTCGTTGGTGCACCTGGGGCCATCTGAGCGGCCGACCCACCTGTCAGCACAGACAGTCTCTGGCGTGTACGGGGTGAGCTTACCTTTATGTGTCGCCGCCTTTTTAATTGTGACTGACCTGTCGGCACAGGCGGTGTCTGGCGTGTACGGGGTGAGCCGCCGCCACCGCCTGCAGAACCCCTCACCTACATGGCTGGCTATGCATGCGGCTTGCTTGGCAGAGCTGGCGACCAATGGGACAGCGCTGCAGCATTTGTGCCCACTCCTACTGCCCAGCGTCACGTGTTGTGCAACAGGGCTGTGTGCTGCCCTCCACACCCTCATCATCGCCGCTGCACAATGCCGCCTGCAGGATCCCACCAGCCGTGAGCCCAGCCCTACCGCGGACTACAACAGCACCAGCAGGACAGCAGTGCTGGCGGACGCAGACGCACTCAGCTCATGCTACGGTGTTGGGGAGGTGCTGCTGCCTGACGTCCTGCACACCGTGGTTGAGCTGGGGTTCACGTCGTCGATACGCTTCCTGCAGCCCGGGCTGCTGCTGCACGGCCGCAGCGCGCCGCACAGCCACGGCAGTTTTGATGATGTTGCCGGTCAGGGCGCAGGGCTTGGGGCAGGGCTGGTTGGAGCAGTGAAAGGGCTGTTTCGCAGTGCCAGCGCTAGCAGCGGCAGCAGCGCCGGAGTGAGGCAGCGTCAGGTACCAAGAGCAGTGCACAGTAGCAGCAGGGCTGGTGACCACAGCCCCGGCAGCTCTCAAAACAGCAGCAGCAGCAGCCTAGCTGAAGGCACCAGCAGCACCAGCCGGAGTGGATCACCACAGGACTACCAGCAGCAGCAGCAGCAGCAGCAGCAGTTGCCGCCACCTCCCAGCAAGCTCCCTCGCAGCAGCTGGCGTCACCGCAAGGAGATTGAGGAGGCTGGCAGGGCGGAGGGGCTGACAGAGTGGCAGGTGTGCGGTCAGCACGACAGCCGCCTCCATACTGTTGTTCATGGGCAGGCAGCTGGAACTGTCATTGTTGAAGAGGCTGTTCTGGCTTGCAGGTCGAGCCTTTGATGGCCTGCCGCGCGCTCGTGCCGCCGACCCGAGTACCCGAGTACCATCCACTGCTTGCGCAATGGGCCTCTGTTCCACTGCCGCCTGTGTGCTGTTCCCTGTGCAGTTGAACAGCTACTATGCTGCTGGGCGCGTGATCGTACCTGCGCTGCTGGACACCTTCACCTGCCAGGGCTTCTTCAAGCGGCGAGCACTGCTGGACCTGCTCACAGAGCTGGCAGGTACGGCGGCTGCGTGCGGGTGTGTGCCGCATGCTACACCTTGCATGCGCCACAGCATGCAGTGGTGCCGGCTTTGCTTCGTACCCGCTGATTGCATTGCAGGAGCTGTGAGCAGCAGCTTCTTGCCATCTGCAGCCGCCCTTCGTCAGCGACCAACTGCAGGCGCGCGTGCTGCGTCGCTGCCGTATGCCTTCAGGTGACGATGGCCGGCCGGGTGGCGCCATGCTGCTGCAGCTGCCCGTGCCTGCCCACCTTGTCGGCTGCACCTACCAGGAGCTGGCAGCCCACTTGCTGTCAGCGCCTCAGCCGCAAGACAGGCACGTGCCGCTGGGGCTGATGCGGCGCAAGGCAGAGAACAGGGCCTGGCGGCTGCCGTATGTGGCCACCCACCCCGACCCGGGCGCCGTGCTGCAGATGACAGACGCTGTGTTTGTGATTCGGCCGCAGTGACACCGGTGATGTGTATATATCTGTACAGCTACGTTGAATTGTTTGTTGGCTGCTTGTGTGTGCATGCTCTGCCTCCCTTTCCCCCTTTGGTTGTGGAGATACCCTTTGGACCCCATGAGCCTTGTTTGGCTCCTCAGTGGGTGGGCCAGTGGCCCTACTTTGGTAACTTGGTAACTTGGTAACTTGGAATTGCCAAGGCGGGGTTTTGTTCGCAGCATGGCTTGCTAGCAGCGCTGGTAATCCCCTCAAAAGGCATGCCTGCCATCTTTGCGAGTGGCTTGTTACATACCGCAGCCGAGAACAGATGGGGCAACTGTAACGGCACAGTAGAAAGGAAGTACCACCAATGCCCCTGCAGCCGCCAGGTGGAGACTGTATCCCGCGCAGCGGGCTAATGCTGTCATCGCATGACAACACCGGCGATCGTTGCATTTGCCGCGACCAGTCACCGATACACGGGCATCATGCTTCAGTCATCTCGCCTGGTTGATCATCGCTGATGCCAGTTTATCGGCAGTTGCCAAATACCAAATACCAAAGCAGGGCCACAGGCCCACCGTTGCACCGACAGCACCCAAGTTCCTGCTGACGTCTGCTGCGCATAGGACACGTGCTGCACTACATTGGGCACTTGTCAGACTAGTTGTTATACCAAAACTTGTCTAGTTTTAGAAGCTACTGACGTTGTCACGTGCAGTTCTGCCTGCCACCTTCGGGCTCCTGCGCATGTGCTGCTCAGTCCTCTGCACTGTGGCCCCTGATCACGTGCTGCTCAGTCCTCTGCACTATGGCCCCTCCCTGTGTTGTAAAGGGTTGCAGAGAAGACACATTATCCCTCTACAGGACCAGCCAACGAGGGGGGTACTGGCCAAGCCGCGCACGTCACCACCTGAAAAAAAACTTTTTTAGCTTTAAGCTAAAGGACGTGAGGGCTGATGGATACGTCAGCAACCTACTGTCCACGCCCCCTGTTCATCATCGTGTTACCCGTTCAAGCCATAGCATCGATGCGATCACTAATCTGGCAGCTCCATGCCACCTGCTGTCTGCCCCCCAAGCATACACCTGCCCCTCAACAACGCGGACACCATGTAATGTAACCGATTTACCGAATTACCAAAGTAGGGCCACTGGCCCACCCGCAAAGGAGCCAAACAAGGCTCATGGGGTCCACAAAACTCAAAAGAAGACCATCAACCGAAAGAAACCGCAACCTTGACAAGCTCAGAGAGCTCAGAACTCAGAGAATCAGTAACTTCAGAAGCACTACTAGTAATGCCATCACTGGGAAGCAACAGATGTGCCAACTCTGGATCGGTACGTACCAGTAAGCAACTGTGGATGAAAGCAGCAACCCTACTCTGTCTTTGCCGCATAAAGTCTACCAGACATCGCCCGCGCGGGTTTGCTAAGGCATCTGGGTTCTGCCAACCACCGAACTCATCAAACAGACACCAAAAACGCTCCCGGACTAGCTCGTAAGCATCACACTCAAATACCACGTGGAACTCATCCTCAACCTGGCCAGCAGCGCATCGGGTGCAAAGCCGCTGATGTCTAGGTAGCAAGGAGTTGCCAGCCCTCTCCTAGTGACCAGTAGCCACGCGCAAGTCATGTGCACCCAGACGAAAACGCATCAGTGACGACAGGTGTAACAACAGCACCACCAGCACAGACGAAAATGACATATCTGTGCGGAGCTGCAGGACAGCAAGCAAAGCAATACGGCATGGACACCTGCTGCTCATCTCAGGCTGGCCGCATAACAGCTGTTCGCGCATGCTACGCCACAGTTGTTCCTTCTGCTGTCAGCTGCAGCCATCGGTTTGCGTGCCTGCCAGGTAGGGGTGCGCCAGCAGCTGTGACATCAAGCTGTGCATCACACAGGACCCCAAGCACGGTGCCGCAGTCCAGCGCTGCTTGGGGTCCTGTGTGATGCACAGCTGGATGAAGTGGTGCTGCAGCGGGCCAAGGGCAACGCCACGAGCCCAGGATGCTGCAACACTTGCAGGGCTGCAGCAGGGGCACCCGGGCCGGCCCAGCTCAGCTGCACTCCAGCGGTGCTCATGAGGCAAATGCGTAAAGGCGCGCTTGCCAAACTCGCAGGGTGGCAACAAGCAGTGACAAGCTTCAGTAACAGCAGTCATCGAACATGTGTGCGCTGGTCGTCAGCACGTCAAGGCAGCAAGCAAAGCAGCCAAAGCTGTTCATGCTGCTGATCAAGACAGACACCTGCACAGTGTGCCAAGCCAAGCCAGTACTGTGTAGGTACAGCTGCGTGGCCTGTACAGACTGCGAGAGCTGCTGGCTACGCCACTATCTCTGCGCTGTGCTGGACCCCTGGCCTCACCTCCTCCCCGGGAGGCAGGCGGCAGTGCCAGTCGGTACGACTTCAAGGCAGCCGTCTACAGCTTGGGCGCCATGTGGCTGGAGCCGCGGTGAGGCCAGGGGTCCAGCACAGCGCAGAGGCAGAGCTGCCTCCCCTTTTTTGATCTCCTCGTCCCCAACCAGCACCACATGGCCTGTAGGAAGCAGGTGGTTGCAGATGGAGGACAGCAGAAGCAACGATGAAGTAATGCATCGGCAAGCAGTTCACGCCCCTTCTCGATCAAGTGCACAGCAAGCAGCCAAGCCCACACGAGGCGCACTCGCACTTAGGCAGCAATGCTATGCACCGCAACACATGTTGCAGCAGTACTGGCCAGTGTTGCAGCCGGGTCAACCAACTAGGAAGGTTTTCAACAACATGTGTGAGGCGCACACTTGCAGTGAACTAGCAACAGATGGCAGAATTCTTGCGGGGGCAGGCAAGTGCTGGGCAGCATGCGTTGCTGGGTGCCTGCTGAGCTGCATGTGTCACCTGTGTTCAAGTCCCGCATGCCCTGCTCCACAGCGGCGGGTCCGCTGCCTGCTGCCTTGCTGTCGCCGTCCTCCTTTGCCGCTGCATGGACTCCCGCTGCCGCAGCCCTCCATGCTGTCAGCATCCTCCTGGCGGACTAAGGGAGTTGCCTGGGTAGTGTTAAGGCCAGTGACCAAAAGGCAGACGCACGCTGCTGGCTGAGGCCGTGCTCAGGGTGAGAAGGCCGGTAGCTGCAACCTTTTCTGACAGCGAGTGAGTGCGCCACCGTCCTGCTCACCCTGAGCAAGGCCTCAGGCGTCAGCGTGCGTGCAGCAGGGCCAGCAGCAGCAGCAGCAGCATGGCCAGCAGCAGCAGCTCTCGAGGCCGCGCAGCAGGGTGTGCCAGGTGGGCAGCTGCTGGCAGCGCCAGCCAACATCAACATGCCCAACAGAAGTTCAGCAGGAGCACACCTCAAGCATGGCTGGCATGTGCAGCGCTGTCGCTTGGTCTGAACAGGTTGTGCCCGCCTGCACATGAGCGCATGCATCCGTCTCCCTGTCCGTGGGCATGCACGCTTGCTGCACTCCCACTGTCAACTGTCATTCTGACAAGCACTGCTCCCGTTGGCGGTCTCCTGCCCTCCTGCATAGCTCCACCCCGCTACTGCTCACTTACACCCTATCATCCCCTCCGGTTTCACATTGCCCCTGTTGTGGTGCCTGCGTCCCCACAGTTGCTGAAGCACAGGCGATGCTGGCAGTGATGCGACATGCACCGCATCGCTGCTAGCATCGCCTGTGCATCAGCATCGGTGGGGACGCAGGCACCACAACAGGGGCTACCGGCAGGCTGCGGCGCTCGCTGCTGACATCACAGGAAGAGGCACGCCAGCTGCGCGGCAGGGTAGATGAGGAGGCTGCTGCACGTGCTGATGTTGAGGAGCAGCTGATAACTGGCTGCCCTGTGCGCAGTCGGCAGTGAAGGCTGGCTGGTTGGTACATGGTGGTGCTGCAAAGTAGGGTGCTGAGGTACTGTTGTGGGGGCTGCTGTCTGCATGCTGCTGCTGTAATTGTAGGTGTTGCCGCAGTCCCGCTGTGGAGCGGGTGGCTTCCGCTGGTGCAGGGGCAGCGCGGCAGAGCGGCAGAGCAGCAAAAGCAGCAGCATGTCAACGACGTGTCTTGCCTGGTTATGGCATACACACCAGCACTACCTCTTGTAGGTGTAACAGCAGCAGCAGCAGCAGCAGCAGTAGCAGCAGCAGCAACAACCGCAACACCAGTATCATGTGTGACGACATCAGCACAGGGGCCAGGAGCAGCATCTATTACAATGTATGCAATGTACACCTTAAGTCATCATGCCTCATGTATCTGGCATATGCAGCGCAGCACAGCAGCAGCAGCAGCAGCAGCAGCAACATCAGCAACACAAAGTAACAGCTGTCAGACAGACACAGCCGCCAGCAACGGCTCACCTGTGCTTGCAGCTGCTGACCATGCAGCATGTTGACGGCCGTGTCAGGCACTGGGGGCAGCGGGTGGCGCACTGTGCAGTCTACAGTCTGCACTACTTGGCAGCCAAAGCGCCAGCTGATCGCCATGTTGACAGCCTTGAACGACGCAACCACAACTGCAAACAACGTCGCAGAGGGCTGTGCGGGGCTTGATGTGCCTGGGTGTGCTGCTGAGGTGTACAGGAGGGCTGTGCAGGGCTTGGTGTGCCTGGGTGTGCTGCCAAAGTTGATGACCTGTGGCGCAAGTAACGTGAGCAGCATAGCTACAGTGATAATACAATAAACCACCACGCAGTTTGGTACAGGATGCAAGGCATGCATTGCTGCCGTGGCACAGCAGAAAGAAACATGTGGGGTCTCGCTGTGCGCCTGCCACATGACACGGCTGTTGCTGTGCAATGCAAGCAAGCTGTGCGCCATGTTCGTACCCTGACGTCACTGACATAAGGGGTTTGATGTGCGAGTAGGGGTGATAGTCCTCTGGCACATCACCAAAAGCCGCGCAGTGAAACACATATGGGGGCACGCCAGCGCCAAAATCCTTTTGATGCAGTGCTGCAGGCGCCAGCTGGGGTGCCAGCTGAGCTGCGCTGCTGTGCAAGACAATGTGCCGTGCGTTAGCACCTCCTTGTCTGTCCAGGTGTCGGTGTTGCCATCTAGTGCGGCCAGAACGCAGCAGCAGCAGCAGCAGCAGCAGCAGCAGCAGCAGCAGCAGCAGCAGCAGCAGTGGCGGAGTATTAGCTCCACAAAGCGGCAGTTTTCAACACCAGCAGCAATGTGCGTGGTGGATGATGCAGGACAAGCACAGCGCCACATGACACTGGGCAGAGTGAAGCATATGATGGGCTGGGGCGCCATCCTGGCGTACGCTGAGCTTACCTGGACATCCTTGCCAGCTGCAAGCATGTGCTCCTGAAACTTCATGTAGGCGCCACGCTTCTTGCTGAAGGATACCACCGGCTTGGCAATATGAGGCGGCCGTCTGTGAGCACCGTAGATCAACAGGCAGGTGAGCCACGGTCTCCAGCAGCTGCAGCTCCGAGATGAGCTCCGACATGAGTTTTGCACCATGCGCTGGTTGCTTCATCAATGCAACACTAGCAAACCAGGCAGGAACGCAATCTAAATGATAGGGCAAGCATGCTACACTTATACATCGCTGATCGCTGCGCAGCTCGCTGCTACACTTGTGTCTACTAAGCTGTGAGAAAAACCGAAGCGGTGCACTACGAAGGCAAGGGCCACAAACGTCATAGTTCAAGCGCGTAATTTGTCATCGTGCGAACGAAGGAAGGTTGTGTAGTTCGTTATATATTCTTTTACTATAAGAAGGGAAAATTCGTAAAAATTTGTGCAAGGGACCAAAACAGGGGGAGGACGCGGGAAAAAGACAGGCAGTCAGCAGTGAGCCAGGAACTGGTCACTCGCCAGCACCTGGGCAGCCACCCCGCGCCTGTGGAGCAACTGCGGTAATGCCGTGGTAAAATTGTGGTGATCCTGGCGTAGGCAAGACAGCAGCACCCCTCGAAGTGCCGGTCAGGTGCCAGTGCCAGGACAGACACCAGGTCACTCGAAGTGTCAGCTAGCAGTAACCAGCCTGCAGCTGTTAGGCATGTAGCGACGCAGCTAGTAGTATGCACAAACAACATGCACTACGTGTGTTAGGTACATGCCTACAAACGTGTTGGACACACCACCAATGATGAATACCGCCCAGCGGGCACTACACACAACCATTATGCAATCCACACGCACCCATTACCATGGTGCAGGGCTGCTGCAGTAGTGCAGCAATGTGGTGACAAAACAATTAGACCTTCTGACGCTTTGCCGCAGATGTCTGTGCACTGAGTGCGGGCCGTGCTAGCTGCAGCTTGCGCGGCCGCGGTATAGATGGCATGACAGACTGCCGGCTGAACGTGATCTGCCGTTTCTCGGGCAGAGCAGCCATTGAACCAGCGAAGTTTGACATGATGCTGCGCACCGGCACCTGCTGCTTGACTACACCAGTCAGGTTGCAGTTACGCACAATTGCCACAAAGTCGTTGCCATGCAGCAGCTTGCCATCAATCACACTTGCCTGTGACATGTCAGGCCCAAATGACAGCAGCTCTTCATGCAGGTGCCTGCAGCTGTTGTACCTCTCAAGAATGTACTTCACAGCTGGCTCCGACAGAATTGTGACGCCTGAAATGTGTATGCGCGCAAACGACTGCTGCACCACCTGAGCCAGCCAGGAGGTAGCTGCCATGGTGCAGACTACAAGCACAACTAGCGAGCTGGTGGCGCCTGCAGCCACAGCCGCATAGGTATGGCGGTCCCCAGCTGCCAGCAACTGGAGGAAGTGCGGGCTGGAGGGGCTTGTGGGATTGATCAGCTTGGTGCATGCATCAGCTGACACAGATAGTGCGTCCAACAGGTCTCCAATCCGGCTCACGGTCACGTTCACGCAACCATCAGCAGTTGTAGAGCTGCTGCCAAAGCTGCTCACATCATCACCCATGCTGTTTGGCCTGGCCCCAATGGGGCCCCAATGGGGCCAGGCCAAACAGCATGGGTGATGATGTGAGCAGCTTTGGCAGCAGCTCTACAACTGCCCCACTGGGGCCAGGCCAAACAACAAGGGTGGTGATGTGAGCAGCTTTGGCAGCAGCTCTACAACTGCTGATGGCTGCGTGAACGTGACCGTGAGCCGGATTGGAGACCTATTGGACGCACTATCTGTGTCAGCTGATGCATGCACCGAGCTGATCAATCCCACAAGCCCCTCCAGCCCGCACTTCCTCCACTTGCTGGTGATGCGGGTCCTGAGGAAGCCCTTGGTGTCCTCCATGCTGCCCTCAGGCCACTGGCCGCGTGCGGTGGCAATAGAGGCGTGCAACACCAGCCGGGCGCGCAGAGCAGCCTCGTCTGGCTCGTTCTCGCTGCGGGGCATGTGCCCCCAGTCTATTTCCAGCTCCTGCAGACATCATGTGCAGGGCAGGCAACAGCAAGTTCCCGTGGACGCAGGCTTCTGATCATGCAGCAGGCCCATGCCAGTGAGGTGTAAGCGTGCGCATGTCCAATCCGATTAGTGGCTGGAAAGCCGCAACCTGGTAGTGCTGTGACAGCAGCAGCGCAGTGGACAGCCACTGTGAGATGCAGTAATTTTGAGCCTCTGGCAAGGACCAGCGTCGTCCATCAAACACATGTGCATTACGGCTGAACCATAACGCGCGTAAGACTGGGATTGACCAGAACAGCCATTTCCAGGGGTGCTGCAGGTGAGGGAAATCTAGGGTGATACACAGCCACAACCTGAAGTCGAGAGGAGCACCCGGCAGACGTGCTGTCGGGAGCCAGGCTTGCAGTACCTGCTGTGCCCACGACTACACCTCCTGCGCAGCTGCACACGAAAACAAGGTATGAGGGATATCGTCAGGGCCTTGGTGGCACACCGGACAGCTATATGGCTGGTTCCGATGCAGGACTTTAGTTGAAGTGGGCAGTGAGTTGTTGAGCACCGCATACAACGTGTCCAGCCACCTGGAGGCATGCGAGTGCGCCAAACCTTCTTGAACCAAGCACGATGTAGTGACGTGAGAGGCTGAGGCAGCAAGTGCCGCCATTTGCGCAGCACTCGTGGTGAGGGATCTGCGCGATGGAGCACAGCAGCAGTGTACAAGTCCTTGGCCGACAATGCAGCGAGTGACTTGGCGGCACCTGGTTGTCATGTATCCAACCATGTGACCAATGGCATGCGTTGGCCTGCGAATGGTGCATCAAGGAGGTTGAATGGGAGCAAGGCAGCCAGAATGCTGAGGAGACGTGGCTCCGAATCTGCGAGGCGCGGAAGCGCAGCATGCCACTGCTGTTTGAGCAGAGCAAGGTCAGGCCGCATGAAATGAGCAGCATGCGTGAAGCCAGCTGCTGCTATGCGCTGCCATGTGCGCAACGGGGCGTTGCCAAAAGCAAGAGCGTCCAATGAGATAGATGGTTTGAGAAATATGGGCTCCTGCATTGCTTGGCGCCTGGTCACGGCGTGTGTACGCCTGTGCAGTGGGTGTTGACGCACGTAAGAGTGTAATGCAGTTAACCCTGAGGAGGTAGCAAGTAGCCTCGTGATGTAGGGGTGCAAGCAGAACAGTGCGTGTATGCCCAGGTTGAAAGGGAAAGTGACCAGCCGCAGCACCGCCCTAAGAATGTGAAGGCACCTAGCCTCTGTAGATCGCATCAGTTGCAAAAGTGTCCCAAGCGCATGGCTGCAATGTATGTAGGTAGGTCTAGCATACCAACACCGCCATACTTCGGGTGTAAGGAAGCATCGGCCACACTCATCCTGTAGCACTCCGTTCCAGGTCTAGCAGGAACGTCTGCTTTGTTGTTTAGGACAAAGTTGCGGTACAAACTGGTTATCGACTGCAGGAAGCGGCTGTTTTGCTGCTCACTGGTAAAACGCAAAGCATACAAGACTGCAGAGAGTGCATACGTTCTGGCGGTCAGTGCCCTGCCAAACGTAGATAAGCTAAGTGAGTGCAGCGAGCGAAGGCGCTGCTGCATCTGTGCAAGATTACCGTCCCAGAACTGTTGAGTCGCTGTGCCGTACAGCACACCCAAGTACACAAAGAACCCAGTTTTGTCTATGAGCTTGAGGGCAGGCTCCTGCTGCTAGAGGCGCACCCTGTTTCTCTGAGCTTCTGCGCCTACTAAGTAGCATTTGCTTTTGGCGATTTTTAAGGTGTTCCCTGAGGCGGCACCGTACGCCTCAAAAACTTGCTTTAACCATTTCACACTGCGCCAGTCGCTCAGAAAAGTGGCAGCATCATCAGCACAGGCAGCATACTTGGCTGTGAATGGTTGTGGGTCCAAGAGCGACGACAGTGCATGCACTTGAACCCCCACTATCCTTGTATCTGTCCTGATAGCCTCTGCTAGGGTTTCTGCCATCATGATAAACAGCATTGGGGCCCATGGGCAACCTTGGCGAACCCCGCTATGAACAGGAAAGGCTGCTGATAGTGTGCCATTAACCAACGCGCGAGCTTGAGTGTTGGAGTGGAACGCATCAAAACAGCGGATGTATTGGGGAGGAAATCCCATGGTTGTGAGGAAAGTACAAAATGAAGCCGCGATCCGCAGTGTCATACGCCTTGCTGATATATGACATGAACACCAGCATGCTTTGGTTTGCAAGTTCACAATACTCTTCCAGCAGCTTGAAAAATAGCACTGCATCCCCAATGTAACGCCCAGGCACGAAGCCATGCTGATCAGGATGGATAAATGATGGCAACACCCTGGCTGTTCGAGCAGCTAGGAGCTTCGCTATGATCTTATAGTCTGTGTCAGAGAGTGAGAGCGGCCTGTAGTTGGAACGCTGGCATTTATCACTCTGCTTGTACTTTAGCACTATGGTGGACAGGTTCATATCGTCAGGACAAACTCCACATACAGCCACCTTATTTGCAACGTCTAGCAAACATTCACGTGCATGAGGCCATATCAAGCCGTAAAATTTATTTGGTAAACGATCTGGGCCAGGCAATTTATCTTTGGAAAAGTGCCGCTTAATTGAGTTTAGTTCTGCCATGCAGAATGGCGCTGCAAGCATCGCACGTTGCTCACTAGACAGCCGCCTAGAAAGTTTATTGACGAAGATGGCCTGATGTGCATGATTGCATTGTTTTCCAGCAAATACGGTTGTAAGATAAGAAGCAAAAGCTGCTGCAATGCCAGCAGGGTCCCGCTGCATGGTGCCATCGTCCGTTAGCACCGCAGCAATGAGCGTGCGCCGGACAGCTGCGGCCTTGACCGCAGCTGACACTGCCCATGATGGCCGTTCTGCATTATTGTACCAACGTTGCTTCGACATGCCAGATCGCACTGCAAACTGTTCATCCAACAGGTGCCTGACGGTTGTTTTCGTTTCCACGTACCCTAGCCTGGTGTTTGTGATGGAGCAGCAGCAAGCCGCCGCTCCGCAACCATCATGGCAGCCATTGCAGTTTGCAGCGGTTGATGTTGGTCTCGTTTATACTGCACCATAGCAGCAGTTGCGAAGGCCGCCACACTGCGTTTAAACCGCATCCACCATGCAAACTGTGTGTCAGCAGTTGCTGACGATGGCCACGGGTGAGTGCCCATATAGGTAATAACATATTGTTCAATTTGAGGTCCCAGGACAAAGCTAACACCACTAGATAGCCACAAGCACTAAGCAGATGCTGCGTGATTGGTCCTACTACGGAATACCCGACTCGGGAGTGGCCGGGCTGCAGGAGCGACCGGCCCCGACAACTGGCTGCCACACATGAAGCAGCACCAGGCCGCGTTGTGATCGGACGCAGGGAATGTGTACACTCCCGAGCGTGCGATGTGCTCGGACCAATGCGGCGATACGTAAATGTAATCTAGCCTAGATGCAACACCCGTCAAGTCATGAAAGGTGTAGAGCACATCTTGAGGGGTACAACATCTTGGTGCCATCTTGGAGTGAGAACGCCTGCGCACACTCCTGTACGGCTGCCGCCACTGCTGCATCAGTGCTGTTATATGGTGACAACTTGTCCAGCTGAGACATATGCACATTCATGTCCCCCAGCATGAGCAACGGTGATTCGCTGGGCAGCAGCTGCTGCAACATGGCACGCAGCTGCTGCCACCATCGCACTGGCTGCGTGTTCCTGTGACACACCGACGCGTGCATGCTCACCAACCACCCACCATCTCCTGCGGCTGGTCCTGTTGGTCCTGCGCCATTGGCAGCAATAGATGCCGCAAACCAGCTCCCATCCAGTGCTTGCGCCTGCAGGGTGACATGCACCGCATCGTTGAAGGATAGCAGTGTCAAACCCTTATTAGGGCCACGAGCATGGCTGTGTAGAAGATCATTCGCATGTAGGCAATCCTTAAGAATTCGTTGGGCAGCCGTTTCATTAAGCTTCAAGCCGGACTTGACCAGCAGCAGTACGTCAGGCTTGAGGTCCTGAACAAGACGCTTGAGGTGACGCAGCTTAGAGCAAAACTAAATTACATGAATATCAAGCTTGAAAAACGTCAGACTGCCACCCTGCAGGCGCATTCTACCAGGCAATGCGTAGTGGCCCCTGTTCATATGAACAGCATGCATGCTGAGTAGGATGTTTCAAAAGGTCGCCCTGTACACGGCCGCGGCCGAAAACTGGAGGGCAAACAATTGATCAGAGTAAAGATCGCTTGTTTGAGCTGCAGGCTCTGCAGAGGGGAAGGCCGAACAACCGCAGCGGGTGACCTCTGGCTGCACCCTTCACACGACAACCGCCCCTCCTCCACACACCGAGGCCCACAGCACCGCCAGAAAGCCCCTTGTGTGTAGCTGTAACGCCGGGCTGATTCTAATTGCTGCCTGAAACGCTACGTAGCGTATACGCTCACCAAGCAGTCCTCCGGCCAGTCCAATGTGTAGCCTGAGAAGGGCTGATCCAGTTGAACAAAGCGTGATTGTCAGTCTTCAATGGATCTGTGCGAACGAAGGAAGGGTAACAGGTATATGCAAGTATCAGTGGGTGGCAGGTGCACCTGGGGTATACGCAAGACATGACGCAGCGTGCACGTGATTCGGGGCCCGGCCATGCTATGCCAATGGGCGTAGCAGTCACACGCTTGAGCTTATCAAGTTATTTGTACGTTGATTAGCATTGCAAGGCCGTGCCATAAGGTGGGCGTGCCGCATGTTACATTGGACACTTACTATTGGCGCATGTCGAGCTCCTGATTTCAGAAAGCTACAATTTTTATCATTTTAAGTTATGGTAGAGAATATGATAATTGTACGATGTTCAGGCGTGTCGTGCTGACCCAGGCGAACTTCGGCTTTTCCAGACATGGCCCAACCTCTCATGACATGTTCAACAGTGCAGTGTTATCGAGAGCTCTCATTTTATATGCGTGGTAACGATCGCATGTACGAAACCATGTGAATTTTCTACAAGCAACAACGGGGGACCCACGTTGTGACGGGCCCGTGGACCTGTTGAAGTTGTGCAGGCCCTTGAAGGGTGTTTCTGACAGGATTGAGAACTTAGAGCAGTTGTGATATGGTGAAGAGTTCACGAGACATCGCTTGAGTGCTACTGCCATTACCACTGGCAGACTGTAGCCGCTCCAGGGGGGGGGGGCTTGCCGTTGAACTGAGTGCCAATGATGCAATACAGAAGACGCCTTTACAACATCAGCATGCATTGTTGTGTGTTATTGATGGCACACTGCATGTTGATTAAGCATGTGCTACCGCTGCATCAGGACGCAGTGCTAGGTGGCATGCCGACTGCGTAGTCAGCATGCACTCGGAAGGTGTCACTCAGCATCAAGTCGGAAGAGTGTGTGAGAGGACACGGCACTAGCATGCAGTACACTGGCAGCCAACCCAACCCCCCGCATGATGGCGAATGACTGCTGCTGCTCATGCATGCAACGCGGACCACCCACTGTAAACGATGCTGGCTCCACTGATGACATGTAGAGAGCAGCTGTCCAGATCCAGGAGCCTCAGCATCACGTCGGAAGAGTGTGTGGAACTCGGAATTTATAAATCGGAAGCTCGGTCGGAATTCAATCAGGCAGATTGATTCCGTCCAGAAGTGCCCTTCCGATTTACTTCTGGTGCCTTCTGATTTGCTTCTGACTTGCTGCTGATGTGCCATAGCAATCGGAAGCATGTCGGAAGCATTTCAGGAGTTCACTCAGAAAGTAATCGGAAAAGTGGCTTTCCCAGAGCGCATCATCATCATCATCATCATCATCATCATCATCATCATCATCGTCACCATCATCATCATCATCACCACCAAAAAATCAAAAGGCCCCGAAAATCAGTGTGACGGCAGAACTTTTTGGCAGAACTGTTATAGTTATGGTAAAAAAGTTCTCCGCTGCGCGGCGTCTTACATTATGCGCTATTTACATGTATGACCGATACGGGTACAGGAAACCCTCATAAGCGGAATGACGGCTCGCTGGGCTAGTCCTTGAAGCAGGTTCAGTCTTGTACTACTGTATTAACAAAGGCACAATGCAGAAGCTGTGCTTACAGTCCAGCTGACTGATGTGATGAAACTTCGACCTGAAGGTAGCACAACTCATGATTAAAAACATTGCTGGTCTCGGCAGCAAGCTGAACACTTTGTAAGGTTTCACTTCTTCTTGTCCAAATCAATCGATTGCTGAATGCAGCTCAGCACCACAGGACAATGCCCTGGTACTTCTCTCTCACTAAGCTCGACACCCCAATCAGCACCTCCTCAGTCTGCTGCTCCACTGACTCCTCTGCCGTGCTGCCTGGCAGCATCAGCTCACACCGCACAAACAGCTTCAGACCATCCTCCGCCAGCTTAGCCAAGCTGATGCTGACAGGCAGTGGCTCGACATCTGGCAGTAGCTGCTGCTGCTCTGCATCTGACGCTGCGCCCTCAGCATCGTCAGTGTCCACACTACCGGTGATCCCTGCCAGCACCACCTTCATCATTCCATCAACGGGTGACTGCTGTGTATCATCCTGCTGCTGCTGCTCCTGCTGCTCCGGCTGATCAGCTGTTTCCGCTGCACCTGCTGGTGCTGCCTTAGGCTCAGCTGCAGCAGCTGCCTCCGGAGTGCCCCCTGCCTTGACACCAGGCTGTGGTGGAACTGCCTCCGCTGTCGCTGTATCCTCTGTAATGCCTGCAGCCGCTGCATCTCCAGCAGGCCCGGCATCAGCCGCCAGCTTCTCAAGTTGGTCGGCTGAGTAGACGGCAAGCCCAAGATCCACCAGCTGCTTCATGGTGATGCGGTTCAGGAGCGACCTCACATCGGTGCGCACCTCATCCAAGCGCTGATCGCAGTCCCTGCTCAGCTGTATGCCGAAGCACAGCACACGCCGCAGAGGCGCGGCGACAACAGGCACCGCCACAGCCGCAATAGCAGCGGCAGCAGTGTCAGCAGGCTCCGCTGCAGCCGCAGTTGCAGCCGCTGCGGCTGCCAAGCTGCGTGTGCGGTTGTACACAATCAGCTCTGCGACTGTCTTGTTGGGAATGGCCACAAGTGTGCCTCCTGCAGGAGCAGCACAGCAGCACCCAACCAGTAACAACGCCACATACAGGAGCAGCACACACCTGTGCACGCGTGCCTTCATTGGTGTCTGAAGCAGTGTGCGCATGGTTGCCAGTGTGATCGGTGTCTATTGGAGTCACTACTACCACCAAAGGCCTCATGCACTGCTGCTGCTGCTGCTGCTGCTGCTGCTGCTGCTGCTGCTGTTTGCCTGCCTTTCGCCTCACCCGTTGTGCGCAGCAGTGTGCGCATGATTTCCACCGACTCCACGGTGCCCTCCAGGTCGCTGCCGCCCGCAAACTTGACTTGGTCGCCAACCACAAAGGGCCTGCTCAGGAAGATGTTCACGCCTGCAGGAAAGTGCACGGCATGGCTCTGCAGTCCACAACCAGCTGCTAGAGCTGCGGGCGTCGTCGTCGGTTTCGACGGGGTATGTTTTGTCACGCTACCTGTGACTTGCTACCTCATGCGCAACAAGCATGGCGCAGCATCAAGCAGAGCGCTTTTAGCAGCAAGACACAATGCGTGCCTCGCGTTCAGACACTGCAGCAAACTCGCACCTTGCTGCATGATCATGCAGCCAAAGGCAGATCGCACGGCAAGTCCACACGAAGACTGCAGCCAGGGCACCAGGGCCCCATCTCACTGCCAGCCACGTGTACACTGCAAACCCCACCATCCCCGCAGCAGCAGCACTATGATCATCAGCCGCTCCGGCCTCCACTGCTCCCCCTCACCTGACACCATGTTTGTCAGCACCTGCTGGCTCGCAAAACCTGCCGCAATGCCTCCAGCGCCTCCAACTGCCAGCAGCGGCTCCAAGCGCAGCCCCAGCGACCCGCACACAGCCAAGGCGCAGCCCAAGCCCGCAGCCCATGTCAGCAGGCTGCTGAGGGGCAGGTAGATGCGCTCCAGTTCGGTGTGCCCGCTGCGCACCGCATCCGGCAGCAGCAGGTCTCGCACCAGGATGTTCTTGAGCTGCACCAGGAACCATGTGCCGAAGACAGCCAACGCCATCTGCAGGAGTGTCTGCATGCAGACCCAGGCATGGAAAGGGGTGCCGGCGGATGGGCACCAATGGCTGTAGTGTCACAGTCACTCGGCAAGGCGGGCGAGCAGGGGACCGGCTTCTGACAGCCGGCAGCGCAACCGTAGAGGGCGTCAGTGCACACGGCGGTGCAGAAGAAATCATTGCATGGCTGCTAACAACAGAAACGGGATATGGTTTGCACTACACCAACAGTGCGCTGCAGCCACAGCCCCTGCCAGAACAGCAGGCCCCTTGCGTATCCAATGCCGCGTGACACGGATGAGCGCCAGATCGTCCACGCGAGTGCGCCCTGCCTTACCTGCAGCGCCGAGTCCAGCGGCACCAGCTGCCCAGATACTTGGCCAGCCAGCACCCCAAAGGCACGCGGCAGGTGTGGCCGGTACTGATGCAGCACCAGATCCGTCATGTGCAGGCAGCTGCGCAGCACGTACGCGCAGCACAGCGGCGGCAGCACAAACATGGCCGGCGCACGCACTGCCAGCAGCACCAGGGCCGCCAGTGTGGAGCGGCGGCGCAGTGCTGTGGCAATGCCGGCATTGCTGCCGCCGCCGTTGCTGCTGCTGTCTGCCACGCGCTGCTGGAGGGTGCGGCGGGAGCGCTCAGCTGCCAGGTCGATCAGGCGGTACAACGCCAGCAGGCCCAGAACGGGAAGCAGTACATCCAGAGTTGCCTGGAGTGTTGGGCACAAGGCAGGAGGTGTGAGGTTGGTACGGTGGGCGACGCGCAGTGGGATGTGGGCAGTACACACGGTGCACAGTGGCGGTGCAAGGTTTTGGCTGGCGGCCAGCATGGCACAGCAGGGAGTGCCTGGGACGGCCCCGGCGAACATTTCTCAGCCACCAGCAACTGGCATGACGTCCACAGGCATCAGTCAGATGTTTGGGATTGCTGGGATGATCAGCGGCACTGAAGAGTACTGATCGCTGATGATGAGCAGCACAGCAGAACGTGTTTCACTCAGGCTGCAGCCTGCCTCATGGATGCTTCGGATGTTGTTGCGCTACCTTCTGCTTGTTGGCTGAAATGCAGTGCATTGTGCATACGAACAATGTAACAGATGTGCAAGTATCAACAGATGAGCAAGCATACAGAGACCCAATGCACCATGTTGTGCGCATGCCCTGCTGCTGCTGCTGCTGCTGCTGCGCAGTTTGAATGCAGCTAAACATTGGAGCGTGCACACAGCTCGTTGCACACCTGCCACGCAAGCGTCTCCCACAGTCCTGAAGTAGTGCCTGTAACCAAAGTTGACAGCATGGGCTGATGCTCAAGGACAGTGGTAGGCTTGGCAGCCCCCACTTTGCCCGCTGCTGCCCAGCGTGGTCTGCTGCTGTGCCAGCTGCTGCTTGAGCTATTCCCAGCTACGCTACAGTTTTCTAGAATGGTTGTTGGAGGGTACAGATGGCGTCGGTGCGACGTGATTGGGCAACGTGGAACAGAAAGGCAGCCAGGCTTGTAAGCTTGGACTGCTGCTGCTGCAGGTCCGGCCGCTCGCATGATCTTTGGGCTGGAGCTGCCGATGGTGGTGCCCGGTACCTGGCTGGTTTACAGAAGTTGCTATGCTCCTGCCCAGCGTGTACCAACGTGAGTGACAGCAGAAAACCGTGACGACAGAGGGCAACGCCCAAAAAGCCAAGAGCAAGCGCACGTTGAACGTATATGTTGGAACCTACACACGTCTCTTGGCGTAACGAGGTTTGTTACACCATTGAACAGCCGTTTGAAGCCACTTGAAGCATTACCTTGGCACCTGACCTGGCCTGTAAAAAGACACAGCACTGCATGCAAAGCACAGGATGGCCTACAGCCGACACAAGCAATGTTCGCTGCGCATACCTACCGCACATACATACGAGACGCGCAGCAGGGCACGTAGTACGCACTACAACCCATGAATCAGCTGGGGCACTGCACAGCAAGAACCTGCTACTGCTGCTGGCACTGGGGTGTTGTTGCGCTGCAGCTGATAATGAGTTTTGATGGTAGAGTGTTGCTGTGTTGGAGCTGTCAATTCTTGTTCCACAATCTCAGCCACCACTGCTCTGCATGCTGTATGTTCACGTTCGTATGTTCAATGCATGCTGCAGTCACAGTTTGGATGTTACAGTTACTGCGATTCTGTGTAGAGGGTTGCAGCCTACTCTTTCAGCCTAATGAATGGCATGGAAGACACAGAAATCTACCTTGGAGGCAGTTTTACATGCCCTCAACACAGCCGCAGATATCCACCGCCTAGCAGAGATCAGGATGCCACCATAACATACGCACTGCCATGCCACACCACCATCAGCCTGACCAGAGTTGACCAGCAGTCCCGGTTCCCAGAAACCACCACCTGGCCAGGCACTGAGGCTGTTGCAATAGAAGCTGCAGCACTGAAGCAGGCACGCTGTTGTAGGGCAGCATTGGCATGCGGGCAGCATGCACACAATGCCAGCAGAGCCAGTGAGTTGGGGCAGACCAGGGACCTGCAGGGGCGGGCAAGGGTGCACACGCACAAGGAGCACGAGCAGGAGCAACAAGCAAGCTGCGTTGCTCGGCCACTTGCCTGTGCGCCTGGCACGTACACCACCTGCCTCCGCGCTGCAGTTTAGCAGCAGCAGCAGCAGGAGCACAGGACGCTGCCCCTTTTCCCCCTGCAGACCCATGCAGCAGCAGGTGATGGGCGCCTAAAGCTGCAGCGTGGCGCATATGCCGCGCCAGCGCAAGGCGCCTGCCACCCTGCATGCATGGAACACTTGGCGTTAGCGGGCTGTGCTGCGGCAGCATGGCGTGCATCTCAGCACACCTCACCGATGCCACCCGCGGTAAGCAGCAGCAGCGGCAGCGGCAGCAGCAGAGCCTCCGCCGGGGAGATGCCAAGCACCTGCACGGCACAAGGCAGGTGAGCAGCACATCCACATGTAATGTGTGGAAACTCCTGCTACTGCCACCCGGCACAGTGCCGACCCCACGCCTTGCAGCACCACATGCACACAACGTATAGGCAAGAGCAAGCCAGGCATGCTTCAGTGGCTGGGCAGCGGCAGCAATGGCACACAGAGGGTGCCATGCAGAGGCTGGCATATAGCACAAACACTGGTGCTCACCAGCGCTAGTGTGCCTCCCTCACACAGCAAGTTGCTGAGCAGGCAGCAGGATGCAACATCTCACATGATGTGACCAATCGTAATGGGGATAAAAAGAGCCCACAAACAACACGCAGCCACCACTCAAATGTGTAGTTATGACCCTCAACTAGCACACATGCAGACCTTGCACACCTGGCAATACAGGCAGACAAAAAATCAGCAATTGCTGCTGCTTCAACTCGCAGCCTTGGCACCCTGAAGAAGACTTCCGGTGACAATCCACCATCAGCAATGACAGGCCCGAACAACGATCACTACCTAAACAATATCGTATGCATCAGGGTCCTGTTGCAACGCCGCCGGAAACGTTGCACACTCAAACACACACCTACTCTACTGACACAAGCAGCAGCAGCCGTAGCACAAGCAGCTGCTGACATCTAGCGGTAAGACGGGCTGCCGCGCCTGTAGGAAGGGCTGCCGCGCCTCTCCCTGCTACGACTGCGGCCACGCACAGCTGCGCGCGCTGGTGACCTGCTTCTGCTCCTGCCGCGGTAGCCACCAGCCCCAAGGCCACCTCCACTCCTGTCCTGATCCCGGGCCCGGCCATAGTCGCTGCTGCCGCCAGCTGCAGCTGCAGCTGCACCAAAGTAAGCAGAACCTGCACCACTGCCAAGGGGTGCCATGTTTGACCCAGTCAAACCACCGGCACCATAACCACCACCGCCATAACCGCCGCCGCCGCCGAAACCACCGCGGCCACCGCCACCACGGCCGCCGAAACCGCCACTGCCGCCACCGCCCCAGCGGCTTGTGTTGCGCCCGCCGCCGCCGCCGCCAAAGCGCGACATCTCCGCCAGTGGCTGTGGCACGTTCTGGCCTGCCTCCTCCAGCACCTGGCACAGCTCACGCGCATACTTGCCGTCATTGCTGGTGAACAGCGTATAGGCCTCGCCGGTCGCTCCTGCCCTGCCTGTGCGGCCGATGCGGTGGATGTAGTCCTCGACGCCATTAGGGAAATCTGCAGAGCAGAAGCAACAGCAGCATATATACAGCAATCGAGTCAGCATCTATCGTCGGCAGCACGCAACAGAACTGGCACCATACTGCAAGTGCTGCAGCAAGCCTACAGCTGAAGTGCAGCCAAAACCTCGAACCAGAAAGTCAGGCTACACTACATGATGACAACTGCAATAACATAGCTGCTCAACCCAGGCAAACAAACTGCTCAGGCCATTCCAAAGCCCAACGCACAATATCCGAGCCAACTCACCGTAATTGATAACCATCATAACGTCCTTCACATCGAGACCACGCGCAGCCACATCGGTGGCCACCAGCACTGGTGTGCGGCCCTGCTTGAACGAGTTGAGCGCATAGTCGCGCTCCTGCTGCTTCTTGTCGCCGTGGATGCTGGCAGCGTTGAACTCGCGGCCGATGGTGTAGGCCAGCTGGTCGCACATGCGCTTGGTGCCTGCAAAGATGATGGCCTTGGTCCCGGGCGGCTTGCTGCGCATGAGCGCTAGCAGCTGGCTCATCTTCTCGTGCTGGCTGACCACCATCACCACCTGGGTGATGGACTTATTGGCAACCAGCTTCTCCTCCACGCCGCCCACAAACACATAGATGGGGTGGTTGCGCACAAACTGCGACGCGATTTGCTGCAAGTACAAGGACAGGCAAGAGCAGCAGCAGCAAGACAAAAAATCATCAGGCAGCCGATGCAAACAAAAGGTGCACGCCAGGAGAAGCGATACTGCTTGAACTTGATCAACTGACAAGTACATGCGTTATGGAGCTTAGCACAGCACGACATCCTGAGCCTTGGAACCATGACAGACACAACAGCTGCATTGATACCCAACCCCAGACAGCACAGCTGCCCGCCCCTGCTACTCCTGAATCAACCAGAAGCCAACCCTCACCTTGACCTCCTTGGGCCACGTGGCGCTGAAGAACAGCGTCTGGCGCTGCTGCGGCAGCCTCATGCAAATGCGCTGGATCTGGGGTTCGAAGCCCATGTCCAGCATGCGGTCCGCCTCATCCAGCACCAGGTACGACACCTGGTCCAGGCGGATCATGCCAGCCTCCAGGAAGTCGTTCAGGCGGCCCGGCGTGGCGATGACGATGGCGCAGCCGTCACGCAGGTCGCGCAGCTGGGGGCCCTTGGGGGCACCACCATACACGCAGCTGCAGGAACAAACAGCAAGGGCATGCGGACCGTTGAACACTAAACAATACAGGACAGCAACATTGCTGGTTCCACGACGCATGCAGTGTCTGCCAGCCCTGTAGCAGCCGAGGCAAACCAGTACAGTAGCCTATGCTTTAACACACGTATCCTCGCACGCACTCAGCTGGCTTGATCAGCTGAGTTCATGATCTGCAGCACTCACGTGTTGCGCACACCACTGCCCCTGCCAAACTTGTCAGCCTCTGTCTTGATCTGCATGGCCAGCTCGCGTGTGGGCGCCAGCACCAGCACGGTCGGGCCGAAGCGGGGGTTCTTCTGTGTGGCGCGATGTGCATCATGCCAGGCAGCAGGAAGCCGCATGTCTTGCCGCTGCCTGTCTTCGCAATGGCTACCAGTCCCGGCCTGACAAAGCAATAGGCCATGCCTGAGCCTGGATTGCTGTGGGGGCCTTGAAGCCCGCACGCTTGATCTGTGCGGCACGAAGGTCAGTAACAAAGTGTTAACGAGGCCATATGGGGTCTTGAAGCAGTGCTCTGGCCTGTTGCCCAGTGCATGCTGACAGGATATGCATCGCTGCTGCTGTGACATCGATCACACGTGAACCAAGGGAGTGTTGTCTGCGCATCCACGAATGCTTGCACACCCGCTGCTGCCACAGCAGGACCACAGCAACCGATGACTGCTGCTGCTGCCCGCACCTCTTCCAGCAGGTCTGCAGGAAAGTGCGCGCTCTCAAACGTCTGGCAGGGGTCAGGAACTTGATCGTGGGGACCCTCTCCATGAGTGATCAGGTCGTTTGCACGCAGGTACTCCGCGGCGGGCAGCACGCGCACATCAGACTCTGTGAACGAGCCAGTGCTGCCCGACAGGTGGAAGCCTGTGTTGGTAGCCTGCAAGTACTGAACCAGGGCAGACATCAATGCAAGCAACATTATACACATGCCTTGTAATTGGAAAGCGCAGCTCCTGCTGTTATCATGTGTGTCTTTGTGTATGCTGCTGATGCTATACCTGCCACTGCCTGTCCCACCTCAATACAGGGGCAGCTTCGACAAGGTCCGCAAGGTGCAAAATGAACTATCCAGAAAAACTCATGGCTTCAAAGCTGTTCATGCACCGCATGGCACCATCTGGTGCTTGGCCCGCGCAGCCCCTTTGCGCCATCAGCACTGCGCCCACCTGACTAGCTGGCTCCTTTGCTGTTGGCTTCTCATATGTGGTAACGTTGTTCTTCTGATCCCAGTAATACTTCTTGTTGGTGGAGGGATCAAACAGGCACAGCCAGCCTGATGCAACATATTCAAGTTGCGGGCAGAGTGTGAGAAACAAAGCTCTCAGCACTGTCACTGAACTTGAAGCCAAGAGCGCCGCCATGCGTTTTTAAACATGCAACCAAAACATACCTGAGGGCAGCCCGGGCTCATCAATGGGGCGAATGTCTGCCATGCTGCCTGATTCCTGTAGCTGCAGAAAATGCAATCAACTGCTGCAAGTATCAAACAAGCGAAGCAGCCTCTTGCCGCAGGGCAGCTGGGGCCTATCCACACACGATGTGTGGCTGGCTTCTTCGTGGCTGCTTGAGTAGCTTCGGCTGAAAGGCGAGAACGACTGATCAACCAGAGTTAGTGCAACCTCCTCCGTGGGAATACTTGAGGCTGCTGGGAGAACCGGCTAAAGGCATGTTACTGGGGTCTGGCCGTTGAACCCGTACACTCCCGCCTGCCCTAGATGCCGTTGCATTGTACGAGAACACTTCCTGAGTCTTTTAGTTACAGCGAAACCGGTCGGACCGGCTGTCGTGGGCCCATCAACGTACGAGCTGTCTGTGACTTGCAAAATTGCACAGGTCATCATCGCTGCCTGCAGCTGTTAGAACCCTGTTCAGCTCAACCAAACACACTTGACCTCAGCTAGCACCACTTGTAGCAGGCGTTCAACCTGCCGCTGCCATGGGTGAGCAGCAGCAGCAGCAGCAACAGCACATTCAGGACTCAAATGCATTGCCAGCACAGGAGGTGCTGGGGTGTCTGGCACGCCCTCTGACACACTGCTACTACCTTCTTCCACCTTTAGAAGACACACAGCGGCGCACTGCACCTTTGGCTAGCCTGACAATGGCTTCTAGCCTGTCCAAAGGCAGCACCAGCGCCGCAACAGCTGCAGTGCGTGGCGTGGCTGCGCTACCCAGCAGGCCAGGTGAAAAGAGGCATCCATACTGCCTGTCAACCTGCACACAGAAGCTTGTACAGTCAGGTGGCAGCGAGGAGGTCAAGGCTGTGTGATGCCCTTTAATGTGCAGCATCTCTTGCTGCCACAGCTCCGCAGCAAGACTAAGGGCCTGCTGATAACAGCAACAGGTGCTGCATCTTGGAAAGGGTTCATCCTTGAGCATTTGATCTGCAGCTCAGTGTGTTTTCGCTGCCGCTGTGTTGCTCCTGCTTGGTTGCAGGGAGCTCAGCAGCCCCTGTGTGCCAGCCGCTGTCAGTTGCAGCAGCAGCAGCAGCAGCAGGAGCTAGGCCTCGTCCTGCTGCCACGGCCAGCGCCAGCAGCGCACGGCAGCAGGGCCAACAACCGAAGCAAAAGCGTGGTGGCTTCAGGCCCTGGGGACTGCCACTGGCAGCAGGCGTGCTGGCCTTCCGCCTGGCGCGCTCAGCTGCATCACATGTAAGCAGAACAGCGTGCAGCACTGGCACACGAGCACAGCATGCATTGAGCTGCAGTTGCTGACTTGCCGTGGTATGATATGGAGGCTATGAAAGCGCGTAGCAGTGTGCATTGTTGGCTAGGGTGTGTGCAGGTGTTTCTCAGCTGGTTTGCAAGCATAGCGTTGTGACAGCAAGCAGTTCAGCGCTTCCACACACGCAAAGGGCGCTTAACATTGTTATGTAGGTAGGTAGAGATGTGTGTGTGTCTCTGCGTCAATCAATTTATTGCTGCTCGCCCTGCTGGCGCTCACTGTTGTTGCAGGTGCTGCCTGCCCTTGCTCCTGCTGGCCGCCACAGACAGCCCGTCGCGGTTGGAGACGTGCGCGTGTTCCCTAGCCTGGTGGGTGCAGGCAGCTCACATGCAGCTACACTGACCCCTGCGCATGCGTTGCGTGTGCGGTGCACACGCACCCCACTGACAGATGGTAATGCATAGCCAGAGCCTGCTACCTGTTCCTTGTACCGCCAGCCCAAGTTGCCCCTGGAACGCTAGACTGCGTGTACAAAGTGGCGCGCCTGTGCATGCAAGTGCTGCTGCCATCGCTGGCAACATGTCTGCTCACTGCCGCCCTCATCCCGCAGCTGCCGAAGCGCGTCACTGGCGGCAACAGCGGCCCACCTGGCATGCCTGCCGGCCGCAAGCCTGCGCTGCTGTGGTTCCGCAACGACCTGCGCCTGCACGACCACGAGCCGCTGGCTGCTGCGTGCGCTGGCGCCACATCGCTGCTGCCCGTGTATGTGTTTGACCCTCGCGAGTTCGGCAAGGTGGGTGCTTTGGCCTCACTGCTGGCGGCTGTCCGGCCGCTGTTCATGCACTGCTGCGCAGGCAGTGCTTCAGGCGCTGCTTCTTCTGTATGCCGTCAGAGCAGCACCAGTCTGATACCACCCAACACTCCTGCTCTTGACCTCAGGACCTCAGGCATCAACACCTTCCCTTTGCATGCCGCCAGAGCAGCACCAGGCTATTTTCACGCAACATGAACCCCCCACTTCCCTTGCTGTGTCACCGCACAGAGCCCCAACGGCTTTGACAAGACCGGGCCCTACAGGGCCAAGTTCGTCCTGGAGGCGCTGGGCGACCTGCGGGCCAAGCTGCGCGCAGCAGGCAGCGACCTGCTGGTGCGCACCGGCAAGCCAGGTGGGCGGCGGCAGCCACCTGCAGCACGGGAGGGCGCGCGGCTGAGCATGACTGAAGTGCCTGCTCTGCGCTGCGCCGAGGGCGTTCCTGTGCAGGCTGCAGTCGCAGCGTGCATGCTCGTCAGATAAAACCGGGGGCGTTTTCGCCAGCGGGGCTGGCGTCAGCCGGCTGCTGGCAGTCACGCATTTGCCGGACATGACGGCGTCAGCCGGCTGCTGGCAGTCACGCATTTGCCGGACAACCTGTGCTTCTGCCTGCTGTTGCAGTTGCTGCAGCTGCTGCCTGGTTTGCTGTGGATTACCTATTGTGCTGCTGCTGCTGCTGCTGCTGCTGCTGCTGCTGCTGCTGCCGGCATTGCTGTGTATGGTGTCAGAGGATGTGCTCCCTGAGCTGGTGCGCAGCATTGGTGCGGGGTCGGTGTACTGCCATGGGGAGGTGACAGCAGAGGACGCCAAGGTGGAGGGCGCAGTCAGCAAGGCGCTGGACAAGGCAGGCGCTGCACTCAAGGTGAGCAGCAGCAGGTGCTGCAGGATTGCTCAGAGTGACTCGGTTCAGCGGGTTTGCCAACTCGGTCGCAGCACGCGCCAAGGTGAGGGCGCATTGTATACAGCAGGGCAGGTGCTGCACTGCAGATGAGCAGCAGTAGGCGCGGCCAGGCCTGAGGTTGAGTGGGGCGGCTTGCGGCCGCCGAACTGAGGGTAGGGTTGACATACTTGTGTGAGAGACGACCAAGGTGAAAAACGGGACACACTCTCGGCTGTCCAGCACCCCTGCCGCACATGGTGCAGCTGGGTGGTTTGTGTTTGTGCAACATGCTGCACCACCCCCACAATGCCGTGTGTCGTGCCCGTCTTCCTTCCTGGGTGCTGTCCACTCAGCTGCCACGCCAATGAGCTGACGCCGTCCCATGCGCGTGACACTGCTGCTGCTGCTGCTGCCCGCAGGTGTTCTGGGGGGGTACGCTGTTCCATGTCGATGACCTGCCCTTCAAGCTGGCCACCATGCCCCCTAACTACAGCGACTTCAGGCAGGCGCTGAGCGGCAGGGACGTGCGGCAGCCAGTGGAGCCGCCCGCCCAGCTCAAGGGACTGCCGGCCGCGTCGTGAGTGTGACGGAGAGTCGCCACCAGCCTCAGCCAATCTGCACCAACTCCCGGGGCTCGCTCAAGCCACACGTGCATCCAGCTACAGCGTCGTAGTTTGGTTTTGAGCCAGCTTTTGCTTGCATGCGAGCAGTCGGCGCAGCATAGAGGCCTTGGCCTTTCCTGAAGCTTCCGTGCTGTTCTGGAGTGCTGCATGGCAGTGCGGTTGTGCTGCTGGACCTGTGAACTTTTGAACATCGGAGAGTTTTGGGTGCGGATGCCCTGTGGCAGTGTGCTGTTGCACCTTGCATGCAGCAGGGTCGCCAGCCAAGCAGCCATGTGTGCGGTGCAGCATCGGGCCGTTGTGAGCGCCAGCTGGCACACCGCACTCGGCCGACCGTCACAGCCGGTGCTCTGTTGCACAGACCCAGCCCTGAGCACTGCTGTCACCTGCTGCATTTAAACCTGTCCACGCTGCCATGTGCGCTGCCCGCTGCTGTTGGCAGGGTGTGCCCTGGTGAGCTGCCCACCCTCAGGCAGCTCGGCTTTGACGCAGCAACGCTCTCACGCTGCGCTGGCGACAAGGACGCTGCGGGCGCTCACCTGCGTGGCGGGGAAACGGAAGCGCTGCAGCGTCTGTCTGAGTTTGTTGCAAGGTTCAGGGGGCAACAGCAGCAGCATCAGCAGCATGTGTGTGCAGGTGTCAGCAATGGCACCAGTGGGGTCCAGCAGGCACAGGGCAAGGGAAACCAGGAGGCTGCCGCGCCTAACTTCTGCTGCAAGATTAGTCCGTGGCTCGCACTTGGGTGCCTGTCTCCCAGGCAGCTGTACGTGCAGCTGCAGCAGACGGCAGGCGGTCAGGCAGGAGCAGCTAAGGCGCCGCAGCAGTTGCCTGGCGCCGCAACGGAGGTCGACACAGGTGAGCTGCTGCTATGCAGAGTGTGCTGCCATATTTGCTGCTGCTTTTCAGTTGCTGGTGTGCATGCACAGGATGATGAGTCCAGGCATATGCATGTGTGTCACAGCACAATTAGCAACACAGCATGTGCAGCTGGTTGCGACGGATGCTGTCTGTCCACTTTGCTGCTGAGATATGGCTCGTTCATGCCTGACGACTGCTGTTTGCAAGCAGTTGCATGCAACATTCGCTTCTCAGCAGCTGCTGTGGCTAGTGCCAAACAACCTGCACTGTTGCCGGTGCTGCTGTGTGGCACTGCTGATGGCCCTGCAGGCATGCAGTGGCTGCTGTTTGAGCTTCTGTGGCGCGACTTCTTCCGGTTCATCACCAAGAAGTACACAGTGACTGGCATGGCGCAGCGCTTGGGCACCAGCTCAAGCATTAAAGAGGTGCCGGCAACAGCAGCGCCTGCCATGGCAATGGCCTGATCATTCCTTGCCATGTGATGGCGCAGCCAGCCGCATAGATGGTGCTGACAGAGCAGCCGCTTGCACTGGCTTGGCTGCGGCAGTACAGCAGCGACTGCTGTTGACTCAACTAGTGGGGCGGGGGGGGGGCCATGGTGGGAAACTAGCGGCAACTGCTAAAGCTCACCATTTGATGGTACTGGTAGTATGGTCAAGCATGTATATCTTGTATGTTGCTTCCCTTACATTGAGGGCTTGTATGATTATAATCAGCTGCGGTTGCAAACAGTCTGCTGCTGCTGTCTGGGTAGATGTCAGCATATGAAGAGACCTGTACGTGAACCTGCTCACTGCTAAGGAGCATCCTATGTGTTGCCGTCATACCATTTGACAGTTGATGCTGTGTCAAGGCCGCGCACTTCAAGAATGCCTGTCGTTGTGGCAATCGAAGGATTACGCAGGCATCACCCGACTATAGCGGTGGGCGCACATTTTCACGACCGCCAGCCAGGTGTAGGCAACCCATTATCTAGAAAGCTTTGTACCAGGTTTCTGGACAGCAAGGTGCCGTGCGTGTGGCTACTTTGAGCGAGATCTCAGTACGAGCTGTCACTACACGCAGCTGACGGTCTCATCGCTGGTTGCTGCTCACTGTGTTGAGTATATGTTCATCACCTAGCTTTATCATTGTTGTTCGTCGGCTGCGACACGCTTTTCTCGTTTGCAATACACAACAGCCATGGCACTGACAATGCAGGCACAGCGCCTCACGACAGGTCAGACCAGCCGTACGACAGTCAGGGCAGCACACGTTCGACGTGGAGCTGTTACCGTCCGTGCCTCAGCTGCCACAGACCCGATGGGCTTTGAGCTGATGCGTGACGGAATCAAGCAGGCCAGCAAGGAGACCATCCTCACCCCCCGCTTTTACACCACAGGTACGCAGCTTGCCACTGCAGATCTCATCCTATCATACTAAATGTATACCACGGGAGCAGCTTGTAAAGCTCTGAGGCTCCCAATTGCACAGACCCCGTTACAGCTGCCGAGACAACGGCACGAAACCCCACGTGTAACATTACAGGCACCAGCTACTGCAGCGTCGTAGCACATTGTTTTCTGACTACGTTTAAGAGCGTCATCGAGCACCCCGCTAACATGTTGGGCTATATCGCTGCTGCTGTATCCTTTCCCGTCACTCCCTTTGCTGCTGTACTGTGCTCGCCAATCAACAGACTTTGAGGAGATGGCTGAGCTGGTGAACCCTGCCAACATCCCCAAGGAGCAGCAGGAGGAGCTGGAGGCGTACCTGCGTGAGATGCGCACTGACTACAACCAGCGCCACTTTGTCCGCAACGAGAAATTCAAGGAGGCAGCAGAGAAGCTGAGCGGCCCCACCCGCAAGATCTTTGTTGAGTTCCTGGAGCGCTCTTGCACCGCTGAGTTTTCTGGATTCCTGCTGTTCAAGGAGCTGGCCCGCCGTCTGAGGGACGTCAACCCCACGGTGGCAGGTGCGCTGTGCTGGCGGACTGAAAGGCTGTGCACAGTGCTTCTTCACGTGCAAGGCACTGTTCGGAGCACCAGCTGCTGCTGCTGCTGCTATCACTATTGATGCTGTGCATGCAGTACCTGCAATGAAGTGCCACCTGGCAGTTGCACTTCCGCACTGTGGCACCGCTGCTCAGCACTGAATGCCCCCCAGCATGCCAGCCTGCAGGAGATCAGCAGAGCGTCATTGCAACCAACTGGTGTTGCGCGTCTCTACGTACCTTGCAAACCATGAACCAGCAGAGTGACACCCATAACCCCTGCTGCTAGCATAACTTCCTTGCAACATGTGCTGCTGACACCCAAGGCTGCCTTGCTGCCCTGCATCCCAACCTCGCGTGCCGTGCACTTGCTTGCCGACCGACAGAGATTTTCCAGATGATGAGCCGTGACGAGGCCCGCCACGCCGGCTTCATTAACAAGGCCATGTCCGACTTCAACCTGGCGCTGGACCTGGGCTTCCTCACCAAGCACAGGACGTACACCTTCTTCAAGCCCAAGGTGAGGGGCGCATGCGTGCACACGGCTGAACAAACTCAGTGGAGCAGTGGAGCTGTGCACGTGATGCCTGTCAGGATAATTGGTGTACTTGATGCCTGCACTGTAGAGTTGTAGGCTGCAAGTGGGGGGGCTGCGTGCTGCAGTTGTGTTGCTTGGCGTGCATCAACTGCTGTTGAGCTCGACATGCTGAGATGGTAATCGGCAGTGCACCTGACGCATCTGTGTTGCTGCTACTGCTGCTGCCCCTGCCTGCCCTGCAGTACATCCTGTACACAGTGTACCTGTCTGAGAAGATCGGCTACTGGCGCTACATCACCATCTACCGCAACCTGCAGCGCAACCCAGAGTGCCAGTTCTACCCCCTCTTTGAGTACTTTGAGGCTTGGTGCCAGGACGAGTGCAGGTGTGTGACGAGGACTGGTCCAGCGTCAAGCTGAGTAGTAAGCATTTGATAAGCTGAGTGGTAGGCACTATATAGTGCAGAATGGCTGCTACTGCGTTCGCTGCTGCAGGTTGCTGCTGCAACACTGCAGCCAAAGTGTCTTGGGCTTGCCTGTGCAGTGCTTGTGGTCTTTGACGTGCATTAAGCAGGTGCTGACGTTACCTGGTTGGATTCCTGTCACCTGTGCAGGCACGGGGACTTCCTTGCCGCACTGCTGAAGTCCAAGCCTGAGCTGCTGCAGGGCCCTGTGGCCAAGCTGTGGACACGCTTTTTCTGCCTGACCGTGTACATCACCATGTACCTGAACGACCACCAGCGCAGCGCCTTCTACGAGGCCCTGGGCCTGAACACCACGCAGTTCTGCAGGCACGTCATCATTGAGACCAACAACACCAGCAAGCGCATCTTCCCCGAGGTGAGACACACAGGGGGTTGCAGGAACGCCGCTTGCAGGGAGAGCGCATGCTTGCGCTGACGTGCTTGCACGACAGCCGGGGCATCAGCACTGACATGTGGTGTGCATTCTTGCAGGAATACGCAAGGGTGTGCAAAGTCTGTCTGCAACCAGCCTTTTCTGACAGCTATCAGATCAGCTGACCAACAATGAAGGTCTTCATCCACTCTGTTCCGCTGCTGACTTGAACTGGTCTGCCATCTCTGCGGCGCCTGCAGGTGCCCACGGTGGACAGCCCTGTGTTCTGGGACCTGATGGACAAGATGGTCAGCGTGAACAGCCAGCTGGCCGCCATTGACAACGGCACCAGCACCACCCCCGCGCTGCTTCAGCCGCTGGCTAAGCTCGCCCTCATGGAGCGCCTAGGCAGCCTCATAGTGCGCGTGATGTTGATGACACCAATTCAGGCTGGCAGCTACGATTTGCAGAACCCTGCTGAGCTGGTTTACTGAGCTGCTGCTGCTGATGATGATGCTGGTGGTGAAGTGTGGTGTAGCCTGCTGAGTTGCTGCTGATCCAGCGCATGAATGCAAGCTGTATCCAGTTGCTGCTGTTAGCTATTGGTGCAGCTGCTGCACAGCTGTAGCGTTGGTTTAGCTGTGTGTGCTGTAGTCCAGCATGTGAGCCTGGCGCCAGCTGCAGAGGCAGCTGGTAGAATCAGCAGCAAACTGTCCTGCTTGTTGTGAGTGGCCATGTGGTACCACTGGTTGATTATTTTTTTGCTGCAGTTGGCAGCAAAAGTCTAGGTGGCTGCTGTCATGGTGTTTGTGTGTTCCTGCTGTAGTGCAGCGGTCGCAGTTGGTCCCCTTGCAACGCCTTGAGTGTTGTGAATGAGCGTGTTGATACAGACTGAGGTGCTAGCCCGCACATGGCAGGGAAAGCCTTACAACAGTAGTGGTCTACAGTAGTGCATTGCTGCTTTGTGTGGCCTGTGGTGGCTCGGAGCCTGTCTGGCAGCTGCCTGGCTGTGGATGTTGTGCATTCCGTTCAAGCACTAGTGCTGTACTGCCATCAGACTTGATTGTAGCAGGCGGTTGCGGCATGTGCTAAGGTACTTGGCAACTCCTACTTTTTCCGCTCTATGGGCGATAGCGGCCGTGGTGGTGTGCATGTGTCACAGCTGCTATTCTGCTCAGAGCAGCAGGCTGTGGATGCCGGTTGCTTTGCAGATGAGTATGAATGCAAGCTTTGCAGCTTGAGTGCAACACTGCAGCCACAGCTGCATGCACGCAATTGGCATGTACAGGCGCGCTGAGGGGGGATACTGGAAACAGCAGCAAATGTACATTGTTTTTGCATCTGCAATTGCAGCACTGTGGCCATAGGTTCAATGCACGTTGTTGGTTGGTGCAGTAGGTCGAGTGCCATGTATCATCAGTCTCCTATTTGATAGGACACAGCACTGCATGCATGCGAATATGTATGTATCAATATCCTCTGTTTGCCGCACTCAGTGACTGAGGCTAATTTGCTGGATGGTGCAGTGAGCAGCATATGCTTGTCTCCTTGATCATGGCATCATTATTGCAGTTTTGGACAGCTGTAGGTGACACGCCCAACAGTCGCTGCCTCCCGCCCCCTTGCATTGGACGCAGTAAGCCGATCCAACTGATGGGTTAGGTGGTGACTGCTCAGCATTCAGGCCGCCAATCCAACAGATTCGTTTGCCGCATGCGATCAACTTCTGAGCTGTGGACCTACAGTGCAGCATGGCCTGGCCAGGAGCACTGTGATGCATGGTGGTCTTTACAGCATGAGCCTACTTGAGGCCTGTGCACGTGTTGTGCAACAAGTTGTGTGTTTTGATAACTGGTATGTGCCGAGTTATCTGCTTTGCACGGGCATAAATACGTCAACTAATACTCAATTACCCAGGACCTGTCTACAACACTTTGTCTTTTCCCCAGGATGCACTGCTCAAGAGTGAAATGCATCAGTGCCTTCGCAGCAACCACTCACGTGAACTGCTGTGGCAGTGAGCATCCGTGATGCGTCGCAGCTGCAGCCAGCTGGTGGTGGTCATCAGCATCATCATCATCAGCAGCAGCAGCAGCGGCAGCAGAGCAGTATGTTACCCAGTCAAGCCATAGCATCAACACCATCGGCTGCCGATGGGAATCACGGCGTTCAGGTGTTGGAACAACGTTCACTTGTAACCACAACACTTCCAGTGCAAGTTGCATTCTGATGACAAGCAACAATGGCATTAACTGCAAAACGCCAAGCAGAGTTTGCAAGCGACTTGCACTACCTGGGGTGCTGATTACAGTTGAATGAGCCCCGTCACGTCTCACACTCCACACCCGTTTGGACAACAACGTCCAGCCAACCACGGTGCAGTCCCACCGTCACAGCTAGGGATGCAGTGCACGCTTACAACACCCAGATCATTGTTTGGTTACCATATGAAATGCATTGGTGCATGCAAAGCTTGCCAGCTGCAGCAGAGCAACCAGGCAAACCTGCCGCACAGATACTACTGCATGCAAGCCTAGGCAACAATGGAGCTGAAGTGTGAGCAAATGCGCCTGCAATGTGGCTCTTGCATTGGCCAGCAAGCAGCAGCAGCACAGGTATGCATGCAACCAAGTAGGCCGTCATGCACTCATCAACGCTGCACAACTGCCGCACGCATGCAGCATGCTCAACGTGGCAAGATGGACGGTCCAATGCTACACTACCCAACCTATGTGTAGGTGACAGCCGCGGGCTGCAGCCACGCGACTCTCTGCACGACTCACATATGCCCAAGCCACACACCAGGCTGTTGATACATGAACAACATGGCTGCAGTTACAGCAGGGCGCGTCATGCACCTCAACACGAGCATGTGCAGCACACAGCAGCCCTGCGCGCCCCTGGTGCACCCCAAACAACACTAAGCTGCATGCTTCATGCAATGCACGCAGATGCAGCAGCACAGCACAGATCAGCTGTGGCCAACCGCGCTGCCCTGGCAAGGCTGTGGCAAGGCTGTGGCAAGGTCGTGTTGGTTTGAACAGCAAAACAGGCACGCATGAAAGCGTGTCTGTCTATGCATCCAGTGTTCGTCCTTGCATCAGCCATCCAACACAGCCTTGACAGAGGTTCCTGTTTCTCTAATCTGCCTACCAATAGAGCGGGCAGCTTGGCAAACAAAACTAGGCTCTCACTATTTGTTAATTGCCCGCACACCCTTAACATCACAATGATAATACAGCACGATTTACTACTACAAGTACAACCCCTGGCTGCTTATTCGACCGGTGGGATGGTGCACAGATGCCCGGTGCTGCTGTCGTCACAACTGATGTACAGTCGCAGCCGCAGCCGTGCACAGCGCACAGTAACCAAACAATTCCACGTTCACCAAGCCGTGCAGAACTGATAGCAGCTGCATGCTAGCTGTGCAGCAGGCCGCACACAACTCTGCCAGCAGCACCGGCAGAACCAGGTGTACACCAACACCTGCTGCATTGTTGCACCTGGGGGCCCTGTACGCAGCAGGAACTGTGTCCCATGCCGAAGCGCTGATGCCCTGCCACAATAAATGCTGCTGGGAATACAAACACAGGCACAAAACTACATGCCAGGGCCAGCAAAGTTACAATAGCCGGCATCTCCCAAAAGACAGCGCGTTGGTGCAGTGGCACAAGTGCAGACACACTCGATAGCCATCCATGCTACCGCAGCACCCAAATTGCCGCGCGGTGGTGCCTGCGAAGCTGGCCCACTCTGGCTGAAGTGCAACCGACAGCAGAGACAACAGCACCAACCAGCGCATGCATAGGTGCCGCTGACATGTGCTGCAATACCACACCGGGCGCCCGCAATGCCTGTTGACTGCACAAACAGCCAAGGACGTGGCGCACTCAGCAGCCTGCTTCGTACATGCCCAATGGCGCACGCCCAACATCTGCTACGAGCACGGGGTTCCAGAACAACGCCACCGCGGCTTCACCGCAACAAAGTACACAGAGTGCTCCTCTTATGTTGCACAGGGTGCACAGCTTGCACTTCTGGACATTGCGCTGCTGGCCACACACAGTGCGTGGCGGCGCTCCGCGAGCACGTCATACGCGCGTCACATCCTGTCAGCTGTTATATTACATGTTATAACATGATGTCATCCTGCAGGTCCATGGGGCGCTCACACAGCGGGCAGGTGTTCTTGCGCTCCAGCCAGGCGTAGATGCACTGCATGTGGAATGAATGGCCGCAGCGAGTGAAGATCTTGGGGTTGTCTGCAGTCGGGACATGCGGCGCAGTGGCGGCAGGCAGCAAGCAGCGCAGTGAAAACCACTCGCTGAGCTCGTGAGCATCAGCAGGAGCCTGCCAGGCAGGTTTGATGCCTGAAACAAGAGTGGGTGTACGTTGGACGAGACTTATTACAGAAACACAGTCTCACAGTGCTAGCATGCACCAGCCATGCTTGCACGCCAGGGGTTCATATGCGATGGGCATTGCAGCGTTGTGCATGTTGCATCCTTGAACAAGCTTATGCAGATTGAACAAAACATCCCACACACAGAGCATGTTGTGCGGCAAAAATCACAGCGAGCACCGAAGTGCATGGGGCCGTGAGGACTTCAAGGCAGCGCTGCTCAGTAGTACTGCGGCGTGAACAGCGACAGCAGGCACTTACCGTCTGTGTAAGCCTCCAGACAGGTTGGGCAAAAGTCGTCTTCATCCGTGTCAGTACCCAGCAGCTCAGCCATTGCTGTAAACTCTTGCTGGCTGATGACACCAAACTTGCCGCCCTTGCCTGCTGCCGCTGCTGCCGCTGCTGCCGCTGCTGCCAACGCGCCTGCAGGCAGCACGCGCGCCCTCACTGACTCCACCTGCCCTTTGCCGCGACTGCTGTTCGAGTCTGCTCGTGTGCGCAACGTTCAGGAAGCGGCAGGGCGAAGTTCAAAGTGGTTACTAGAGGCAGGAGGCACTGCAGCTTAATTTGCGTCACAGCATGTGCAGACACCTCATGCACGCACGTGACACGACAGCGCACGTGGTTTCGCTGATAGACAGCAACTGCAAATGACTGAACCACGCAACACAGTTCTCTGCTGCTACGCTGCCACATTGAGTGCCAGGGCTGCAGCACTAGCAGCTGCCACTGCTGGCGACCGTCCCACGTGGTGTCACTGTAACCAGTGACAGCTGCCCCTTCACACAATGCGGCACGGCGAGGAGTAAAGCAGTAATGAAGCAGGCCTAGAAAAGCATGTGTTGACAAGGCTGTGAGCCCTGGCTGCTGAACTGGCGAACTGCTGCAGCAGCTCACCTGTTCGTCTGTGCCGCGGCAGCTCCTGCACCGCAGCATCTACGTCTGATGCTGCTGCTGCTGCTGATGTGGACGCGCCAGTCCTGCCAGGCTCAGGCGTGTGGCGCTGCAAAAGCAAACAAAGCACAGCTCAAGCTGTGGTTTGCCCTGGTCCACTGCTTTGCAAGTTGTTCAGCCTTGCAGAAAAGGGAGCACGACAGTGCAAGGCTTGCAGCAAGCTGCTGCTAGGCTGTTGCTGTCAAGCCTGGGTTGGTCAGCTGCTGTGCACTCAACATCGTTGTTGTACACAAGATGTTTCAAGCTGCTCAGCTGCTGCTGGTTGGCTTGTCAGCTGCAGCTGCCCCTGGGGTGGCGCACCTTCGGTAGTAGGGTCCCTCGCTCAAAGTCTTGGTCCTCATCACAAGAAGAGACTGAGCCTGCCCTGGGTGATGGTGTGACTACAGGTGCCTGGTACTGCGCTATGTGAGCCTCTACGATCACTGGCCTGCAAGCAGCACAAAGCCACAGGCTCCAGGGTCAGGCTCAGCAGCACGCTGCTGCTGCTGTTTGCAGGTGGTAGGTATGCAATTGCAGCTGCAAGGCAGTGCCCTTGCAGCCATGACATGCATACCTGGGCCGGATCTGCTCTTGCTCCTGGCTTCGGAAGCAATTTATAAGTCTCCACATCAATTTGCCACAGCAGTGTTGCGCTGTGTGTCCTCGGCCTTCACCACCGCCCCTGCTAGGCATAAGGCTGGGAGGCAAGCTGCTGTAATTGACAGCCTGCTCTATGTTTGGCGAGAACATCCGCTAGACTACACTAAGCTAAGGAACCCCCGCCTGAAGACTCCAACCATGCGTGTGTGCAACCGATGTACTCAGTTCATGTTGAAAAGGATGGACAGAATAGTTAACAGTGTGAAAGGACAGCCAGCTCTCGTGCACGGCTCAGCAGATGGTCCTGCAAGCACAGCAAACCAGGAGGTGCATATGTACGATGGCTGCCCTTGTTACCACTCAGGTCTACACACCAGTTACGAAAGTTGAGCTGAAGAATTGTGGCGCGTGTTCATCCGCTGCCTCGCTTGCGGACCGCAGCCAAACCCTGCTGACAGCTGACCTGTCATTCTGGTGGTGAGCTGTGGCCGTAGCTCTTTGACACTTGCTAGCTGCCTGTGGAGAACCTTATTACCAGGAATGGCTGACGCATTTGGCTGTGCTGCTCACCGCTGCATGGTGAAACTGCTTCAAGCCCTGCCTTGCATTGTCCATGCTGATGGCAGAGGTTCAGCTCAACCATGGCATGAAGTGGTGCATTTTACACTTTCAAGAGTTGGCATCGTTCCTTGCAGAGGTACAAGGTGGCCTCGTGCTATATCTGTCCAGCGCTGTTACCCAACACCAAGCAGACAAAGTGCACCAGCCTGACAGGGCATATGCATGGCCAGCGTAACCAGGACCAGGACGCACTACTGTCAGACCAACCTGTGCAGACTTGTCGTGATGAAGACGTCCATTGCATTCACGTATTGCACCCATTGCAGGCGTACAACGCTCGCTGCCCGCAGCAGCTGAGAGCATGCGTCGCAGCCAGTGGCTCACAATCTCCGTTACACCACACCATACCACATCACGCCGATTTTGACCAGAAAGAACATATGTTGGCATGAGAGCCTAGATGTTAGTGACTGACGCAGGCTTGCCCACAGCCAAGGGCCACTTGTTGAAGTAGGCTATGCAGCATTTCCCACCAATAGCGACTTGCTGCCATCTTCAACTTGAGTAATGAATTTAACCAGCAGCTGATCAAGGTCTGCCCAAGCGCTTTGCAACATGCAGATATATGTTGCATTAAGCCACAACACAAGCAGCGTGATGCAGATGCAAACCTGCAGCCGCTGACTCAGCAGCCTGAGACTCAACTTACTGACTGCCAGACTCAAACAGCCTGCACATGCAGTGCAGCACAGTGGCAACTCAATTTGAAGCCCTGATGGCTTCTGCTAAGGAACAAGCTATTGCATTCTGCTCCTTCAGGCCTTTGCTGCGGTGTACCGCTGTGCCACGTTGTCCCAGTTGACCACTTTCCAGACTGCCTTCAGGTAGTCGGGGCGCACGTTCTTGTACTGCAGGTAGTAGGCGTGCTCCCAAACATCAATGCCCAGCAGAGGCACCAGGCCCTGCGGCAAGCAGCAGCAGCAGCAAGTGCCATTGCTTTTTGTAGTAAGCAGCAGCACTCAGCCCAAAAGAGAAGCAAGGAAAAACAGAGTCACCAGGCCACCCTCATGCAAAGCAGCACTGGCATCTGTTGCTTCATGTGTTCACTTAGTGCACCATGGGTGTGCCGCTTAGGGACATATCTGTGTGTAGGAGCTCTTCCGCTTGTCAATGTCTCATATGCTTGGCGCAATCTGCGGGGACTTTGTAGGTGAGACGGCTTACTTGCCAGCCTGCTGCCAATGCCATGCTACCGGCGCTGGAAGCCGCAGCACAACACGGCCTGTGCATAGCACTGCCTGCACCTCTGATGCCACGCACTCCACAGCGTTGCAGCCCAGCCACTTCTGCTGTTGTGCATCAGCAGGTCTGTCTTCAGCAGCGCACCTTGGCTACCAGTGGGTCCTGGTTGGCGCATGTGGCAATCTCCAGGCCCTTGCTCTCCTTGCTGTAGCCCAGCCAACCCCAGCCAGAGCCCTGCAGCCAGGCGGACAAGCAGGCCAGCCGTCACAACAGCAGGCAGCGATGCGGTGATGCTGCTGGCATTGGCACGTACCACCGCTCGGGGCATTCATGAACTTCTGACAGCCTGCTGCACGCTGCCCTTTGCTCAGCTGTGGTCTGTACTCAGCACAGGGAGCGGGCTGTGCCGCAGGAGGCGCATTGTGTGACATCTTATACGAGGACCCAGGCACCTGGTGGCTGGTGTTGGTTCTCACCTGAACTGCTGCGGTCTTGGCGCTGAAGGTGGCGATGAACTTGTCCAGGCTGCCCCACTTGGCCTCGATGGCTGACAGCAGCTCACCAGCAGGAGGGGCGGCATCCTGCAGGCATGGACAGGCAGTGCAAAACGTAAACACACGCGGTCCCTTTCGAAGCATGTGGTGCAGCAACTCTTGCGTACTATCCAGCCAGCCGCATTGCGTGACAGCAGCCAGTACTTTGTGTTGGGAGAGTGATCTGCTGCTGTGCATGGCTGTGCCAGTGGCCAAACAGTCGTGCGGACACGTGTCTGGCTGCTGTGGTGGCGGTTAGGGCGAGCAGCTGCATGTCTGTGCAGTGGCTGCTTGCACTGCCAACACTGTGGCGTGTGTAATGCCTGCTGTTGCTAAGATGTGGGGTTCACCTTCTCGGGGCACAGGTTGGTCCAAAAGATGTCGTGGTTGATGTGACCTGCAGCACAAGCAGACGGCCAAAAAGACTTGGCGCCAATGCACATAGGCAAACACAGCTGCGCAAAAGCAGATGCCTGATGAGTGTGGCATACTAGCTCATCAGTTGCACGCAGAGGCAGCTACGGCAGAGAACACCATTATTGATGTCTTTCAGTCCTGATGTACTCAAATGCCAGCAATGCACATGGTTTCAAGCACTGCTGTTCCTCGCTGACAACCAATAGCGCTGATGCAATTGCTTCTGCTGGATTGATCTCGCTTGCTTGGTACATACAGCGCTGGGCAAACTTGCTGCCACAGCAACACCCTGCCCCTTTTGTTCAGAGGAACAACTGCAAGCAGCAGGCTGTGCGCACCCCCGCCGTTGAAGTTGATGGCGCTCTGCAGTGAGATCATTTTCTGCAGGTCTTTCCTTGACTCGGCTTCTGCGTACTCCTCCATGGCCTTGTTGAGGTTGGTGACATAGGTAGCATGGTGCTTCTTGTGGTGCAGCTCCATGATCTCACCTGACGGCAATATCGTTGCATGCAGGCAAATAGAAGTGTCAAGACAGAATGCTATAGTACTCTGACGGGTAATGCATGACACGAGGAAGCTGCAGTGTAGGGGATCCACCCCACCTACCGCTGATAACGGGCTCCAGGGCAGAGTGGTCATAAGGGAGGTCCGGCAGCTTGTATGCGGCCACGCCGCCCACAGTAGAGTACTGGAGTGCGGCAGATTGCGCAGCCGCAGGCTCCGCTGCCCTGCCTAGGAAACGGGCCAGGTTGATCACCCTGCCTGAAGCCATGATGAGAGGGTTGAGAGTATGAATGACAGGCAGCCACGCAGGTTTCAAACAACACAACGTAGGTGCAATTGAATAGATCTAGCCAGCGTTGCAGCTGAGCATGCCAGGCAAAGCGCTGGTGACCCTGCCAGTAGGGTTTACAAGCAAATGCGGTGACCGTACTGCTCAAACTAAACGATGCGTTTCATATAGTTCGAGGTTTGGAATTTACAGCTCCTCAACACTCAACATACGCGGTGGACGCAGTCTATGAGAAGGGTCGGTTAGCCATTTGTTTCCTGAGCCTGACAAGCTGTATCGTCGTCAATGCAAATTTGTCACCGATCGTTTATGTGTTGAGCGTCGTACCAGGGCAGGAAGACAGCAGCTCCAAAGATGCCTCCTAGACCTGTGAGCACCAGCCGGCAGCAGCAGCAGAATGTGCACAGCATCTTGCTGCACTGTGGGTGGGTGTACTAAGACAGCTTCACCTACTTGCAGACAGGAACCGATGGCCGGGACCACAGCTATAGGGAGGTCATTGCTGAACGTGAGCTGGGTGCAGCAATTTTGCAGGCTAGTATACCAACAGAAGCAGCAACAACAGCAGCAGCAGCAGCAGCAGCAGCAGCAGAAGCAACGGCAGCCATATTCACTGCGTCATGCAACTGCAAGCATGTTACACACTGTTACAAGTATGGTGGCTTATGCTGCAGAGCCGAGTCTTCCTCAGCTGCAACCACCTGCCTTGCCAGTTACGGTGCTATGCTGTGCTGGCACACTCAGCCACACCTGCCTTAAATGCAGTACATGCTTTACAGCACGCTTCCATAACACGCACTGGTGGGTGTGTTTGCAGGCTACAAGCGCATGGCAAACTTCAAGGACTCAATTGAGAAGCTCATGTTCCTGCATGTGAGCTCGCTGTTAGGTTGTGTTATGCGACTGTATGCTTGCAGGGGAGGGCTCAACGCAGCTGGCCGCTTAGCAAGCACAGCACTTTACCTGCACAAGGCAGCACCTGTGTAGCTCTGCATGAACTTGGCAGCATTACCAGCATGCGCACACCCCAAATTTTACTGTGTTGCCCCTCTTTTGGTGCTGCTGCGCTGCAGATTGCTTTTCTGTGTGTGAAGCTGGGCTGGCATTTTGCGGTTCAATCACTAGATGGTGAGCAAGCAGCTGCTGTTGTGTACGACCCACAGCCTCCCTGTGTAGTGTGGGAATACCTCAACAATTGCGGCCAGAGCCGCGGCTGTGCAAACTGAGCAACTGCAGCAGGCGACACACAATGGGAGTGTTGTGGGAGTGTAACTTAGCTGCAGCTTGTTGCCGCAGGCAGAGCTATCGGCATGTGAGGTATGGCCAATGAAACACACAGAGTTGGCCAGATCGATTTTTGCTGATTTCTGCTGTTGTACCGAATGTGCGTGCTTGCGCGGTGCTCTTGCAGGCATCTTAATGCCGCGTCATGCGCTGGGCATGGCCGTTGGTGAGGTGGCACTGCTGCTGGTGTACTCCATGGGTGAGCGCCAGCCTGGCAGCTGTGGCTCGTTGGGCATGCATGCAAGCGGGTTCGCAGGCGGGTGCTTGAATTTGGTGATGGTCAGCGCTGCATGTCCGCAGCACAGCAGCACCAGCTGGCTGGAACGTTTGTTGCCAGCTAGCAGCTTGCTGGAGGCCTCAAGCCCAGAGACCTTCGTGACCATGGCTGCCTATCGGTGCCTAGCTCTGCTGAGCATGTGGTCATGCCGGACTGCTGCTGTGTGCTGCCTGCTGACCTGTTGCGCCTATGCCTCCATGTGTGTGCGACCTGCAGCCAAGCTGGGTAATGTGAAGGAGAGCCTGACGCTGCTCAAAGTGTTCAACATGGTGCAGTCCCTCATCACAGCCTCGGTGCGTGGCCATGCGTCTTTCTGCTGTTGGCGCTGTTGGCGCCTGCTCCAATCAAGCTTTAGATCATCTTTCGGCAGCTGCATGCAGCATGCGTCATGCTGCTCACCGCAGCAAGCAAATGCTCGGTCTGCAGTGGCAGCTGTTGGCACAGGTTGCTGCTACAGTCGACACGCACATAGAGCTCCTGCTGCCAGCACATAAGGCTGTACGCTCTTCAGACACAGGCCTTCACAAGGTGTGTATGCATGTGAACATGCATGATCTGCTACTGCTGCTGCTGCTGCTGCTGCTGCTGCTGCTGCTGCTGCTGCTGCTGCTGCTGCTGCTGCCCCTTGCAGGAGGTGCTCAGCGGGTGGGCCTACCACAACGGCACCAACACCGGCGGCGTACCCACCTATGAGAACTCTGAGGCCATGGCAAAGTTCATTGTGGCAAAGTACCCAGGCTACAACCCAGGTGGGCGCCACACCAGCAAGTGGCAACATCAATTCCCCGTCGTTCGGTGCAGCAATGTGGAACATACTGCAAGCTCTGTGCTAGCACCAAACCCCAGCTGCACCGTCTGCAGCCCAGACGGTGCAGCTGCACCGGGCTGCAGACGGTGCAGCTGCAACAGTACAGCGACAGGCGCGGCACGCAGCAGGCAGATGCAGAGCACCGTCGCATGGCACCTGCATGACCGCCCTGCTGTCGCAGTGCCCGGCTGTGCTCTGCTGCACTTGCGCGCACAAGCAGGCACCGTCTGCGCTGAACACCACTGCTGATACCTGCCCTGCTCCCTGCTGCTGTGTCGCTGTGCGCTGCTGCCGCCGTGTGTGCCTGCAGGCACTGTGCTGAGCAGCATGAAGGGCTTTGAGATGTTCCTGGACCTCACGCTGGCGGCATTCCTGGTCATGGGCACCTTTGTGTCACACAAGATGATTGTGGAGAAGATGCAGATGAAGAAGGAGCGCGAGAGCGTGCGCACGGACCGCAAGGACGCCCAGAAGGGCGGCAGCGACGACGACGGCGATGACGAGGGCGCGCCTGCTGCCGTGCCGCTCAGGGAGGAGAAGGCAAAGGCGGTGAGGGCCGCCTCGCGCTCGGATGCGCTGCGGCGCCGCGCATAGGGTGCGCGGGTGGCGTCACACACTGTTGCATCTGCGGCTGTGCATGCGTCAGGGGCAAGGGTTGCTTGCAGCAATGCCAGCTTGTGCACATGCGCGGCTCCACGCGTGGCGCTGCGCGTCACGTGGTTGCATGTGGCGCAACAGCCGGCGCAGTTGATCGACAGGCAGCTCTGTTGGTGCATGAGATGACGGCAGGACTGTGTGCTGGTGGCTGGCGGCCTGTATGCGTGTTCGCGCGCGTGTGCGTGGTTGCCAGACGGTTGGGAGGGCGTAGCGTGGGCTGCTTCCGCCACCTGCAGAACTCCAGTGCATCGGTATAAGGTCTTGTCAGCTGTCGGTGAGCTTTGCCTGCACATCTGCCTCAACATGTGTTGTTCGATCGGTCCAATCACGCCAGGAGCTGCTGACTGTGGTGCGCGCGATTTACTGCTGCTGCTCATGCTCCTTTTCACCCCGGGCCGGGCCCCAGGAAGCTGCAAATGAAATCGTTCTGGCAAGAAATAGGTGCTCTTCTTGTTCTTGTAGCATGCTTCATTTTGTAATGCTTGCGTCAAGTGTAGGCTTTTATTGCCTGCTGATTGCTATGCGTTGTGTGTTGCTCGCTTCTGGTTGCACTCAGTGTCCAGCAGCTGGGCGATTTGGCCACCGCCTCGCTCGCTTGAGAGCCAGGCAACTTACTTTGCGGTGCGCAGCATCATGCAGTGGCATTGTCAAGCAGGCAATATGCACCGTGCCCATTTATGTACTTTCATTGATTTTATAGTGGCATGCGCGCAAGGCAGCAGGGGTCAGTACTGCAGCCAGCATGTCAGGCTGACACATACCTTGGTGTGTTGCAGCATTGGTCGAAGCAAGAAGAAATGTCATGAAGGTTTGTCTGTGGCTGATCAGTTGACTGGCTTGACTCTTCGGATTTCAATGTTCGTGTTGGGAGAGAAGAGATGTGTGGTTGTCACTGTCAATCGTTGACGTGATGTCAAGGCAGCCATGGTGGCGGCCCGGGCCCATGCTAGCTATGTGCCGTAGTTTCTGCATTACACTTTGCATCACGTGGCTTCCTGCGACTGTCTTACACTTCACTTGTCAGCACGAGGAGAGCTATAGCAGCTAATAGCGATAACAGCGATGAAGGTCAACAGGCAGTGCGCATCAAATGATCACCGCTGAGGTGGCGTAACAGCCAGCCTGACTGTAGGTAGCAAGGCTGCGGCAAGCTATTCAAAAAACTAGTTAATTTGCAATTTAATGAACGGCCTGACAAAATCACAGTGGCCAGCTGCACCGCCGCCCGGACCCCCTAACGCCACTGCAACGAGTTCTAATTGGTGAATGGTTCCTGGTTTTAGCTTGTATCCATTCTTTGCTCTCTGGGCGCGGTGCATTCAAGGTGCGGCTTTCAAATGGTTGCCACCTTGCTCACCAGCGATCGCACTCAATTTAAACCTGATAATGCGTTCTGTGTTAGGCCCAATTTGTTTGCCGCGGCTTACTTCGTAAGCTCGCTTTAGCAGCCAGCGGCAACAGCAGACAGCACCAGATACACACCCCGCTATTTCGTGCTTGCAGACGGCTGGGAGATGATTTACGGGATGTGGACGGGCTTTGAGTTGGCTGCAGAGGTGAGCTACGATGGGTTTTGGGCAGATGACTCATTGCTGTGCAGGTGCATCACTGCAGTACTGGATGGTGAACCAGCTCAAGGCTGAAAAGCTCAATGCTGACCGTTGCATGAAGCTGGCCTTTCAAGCACCACGTTCCATTTTTAGCTGCATGTTGACGCCTATGCAGGCACGGGCGGCTGAGCAAGATGCAGGGACAGAGGCTGAGGGGCCAGCACCAGCCCCGGCAACGGCAGAGCCACAGCTGCAGCTGAGCACGCGCCTGCACCCCCAGGACCCCCGACTTGAGAACTTGGCAACAGCCGCAGATTACCCACACCGCTTCAACACGAGGCCAGACGGCAACCCTGACCAGGTGGGTGGCATCAGCGGGCTGGCTGCAGCAACAGTGCAAGGCTTGCAGTCACCGGGTGCCCTGCACAGTGGCCCAAGTGGTCTGTGCAAGGACACGCGTGTATGCCATTTGCAATGCCGGCAATGCTTTGTTGCTCAGCACCGCTGATGCACAACACTGACTTAAGGTGCAGTGCAGTGCAGTTGTTGCTGCTGGGGTCTGGTAGCTTGGCAGCAGGTGCTGAAACACGCCTGGTAGCAGCAGCACATGTGAAGTGGCAAACCAGGCAAACCTGCAGCTGGTCTGCCAATACAGCTGAGCCTAGGTGAAGTTGTTTGGGAAGCAGCATGTCAAGCAACTGGATGCACTGCTGCTTGTGTGTCTCTCAGGTGGAGTGGCTTGAGCACAACGCTGCAGCGGGCAGCTCTACTTGGCATGCGCCAGTGGCGGTGAGCAGCTGCAATCTGCAGCACAAGGCGAGGCAGAGGCTGTCAGCAGCTACTGCTTGTGCCTCGCCAATTGATTGCACAGCCTGCTGCACAGCCGGAGGCCAGCCCACGCGTAGGTTTTTGCTGGTGTAGTACGCGTGCGCCCCTGCAGGCTGATGCTTGTCCTGCTGTGCCGTCTTGCACATCTCCCTTCCGCTCTTGCTGCTGCAGCACCGCCTGCACTCCCTCAACAGCCGGGAGTTGTGCTACCTCAACATCACCAACAGCACGCCGCATGCGGTGCGCATGCTGTGGCTGGACTACCAGGGCAATGAGGTGAGCAGCAGCGCGGCTGGAGCTGCAGTGCGGCTGGAGCTGCAGTGCAGCTGACCTTTACGAGTGAATTGTGACATCGCTGCAGCAGCAGCGGCAAGGGCGGCAGCGGGCGCTGAGGTGCTTCTGTGATGACCATCCTGCTGCAGCAGCAGCTCCTCACGCCCCGTTGCTGCCCACATGTTGTTAACGTCTCCCCTATACCCTGCCCAGTATGTCTCGGTCGCGCTGCTGCTGTCAAGGATCGTGGCAAGCACCGCATGACTGCGTTGCGCAGGGATTTGCTGCAGACGTTTCAAACCGTCAAGCCTTTACACGCTGCACGCTTTGTGCCGTCATGCTGCTGCCCGTGCAGGTGGCGTATGAGAAGATCGCGGCAGGTGGCGTGCTGCGGCAGCAGACCTTCTTGACGCACCCGTGGATGGTACGCGAGGGCGCCACCGGCACCCGCCTGCCACTCAACGGCAGGGAGGCGTTCGTGCCGACCTTGCAGGAGCACCAGGAGCAAGTGGCTGAAGCACGGGCTCGGCAGCAGGCCCTGCAGCAGCAGGCGCGGCAGCTGGTGCAGCAGCAGGCTGGCCTTATGGATCAGCGGCCGCAGGGGTCGGAAGCAGGGAGTCGAGAGGTTCCAGGTGCCGGCGGCGTTGGCGTTGGCGTAGGTGTTGGGCTTGGTGACCAGCTGGTGGTCATGGCTGGGCCGGGCTCCAACTGGCCACTCTTTGAAGTGACAATTGGGGAGCTGCCGCAGCTGCAGTGGACGGTGAGCATCGTTGCAGGTTGACGGCCAGTTGTGGCTGACTTGGCAGCTGCTGGGCTGGGTGCAGGCACGTCAGCCACACCTGAGACCGCCAGAGCCTGGAATGCTTGTTGCGGACAGCTGGTGATGGCAGCAGCGCGCGCGTGTCTGGTGACCCTGCATGGCATATGAGCGGCTGCCGCTGTTGCTGCACACTGCAAGCTCACAGCCACGCACGCGTCAGCTGTGTAAGCCTCCAAGGCTGTACGTCTGCTGCAACTGCTGCTGCTGCTGCTGCCCTGCAGAAGGAGACGCACAGGCTGTTCCCCGCATGGTTCAAAGACAGCAGCAGGGCGTTCCTGATGTGCCAGCAGAAGCAGCAGCGGGAGCTGTACAGCAGCGCAGCGAGTGGCAGCTCCTGCCTGGGGCACGTGCCAGCAGAGCTGGTGAGGCTTCACACGCAGCGTGACTGTGCCGGGCTGTGCTGTGTGGTCATGTTGCCGAGCTTCTGCCAAGGTTATATAGCAAGAGACTGTGATGCCGTTTGTAAGCCGCTGTACTGTACTGCACGGTGCTGTCCAGCTGTGCTCGGTTGTACTGCATTGTGGCCTATGCTATTGTGTTGTGCACTGCTCTGCTGCTCTGCTGCATGACTTTGCAGTGGGTGCCGCGTGTTAGGTGGCCCACATTCTCCAGTCCGTGCAGTTGGCTTGTTCCTCCGCAATGTTGACTTGCCAACTGCCGCTACATCTGTGTGTACAGCCAGCGCAGCTACGCCCGACTTGTTTCTTCCGTACATGACCTGCCGTGTTCCCTGCCGTTGCTGCTGCAGCTGCCGCTGATCGTACGCTTGTCGGCGCCAGAGGTGCCGCAAGGAGTGCACTTCCCACCTGTAGGCAGGGCCGACATCAGGCCAGCGAGGCTGTCGGCGCCACCGGCAGCAGCTGAACCACCAGGAGACAGTGCGCCAGCAGCCGCAGATGCGCCTGCAGGACCCCAGCAGGAGCCAAACGATCAGGGTGCAGCAGCTGTGCAGCAGGATGCATGACAGTGCTGCGGTGTAGGCTGCCAAGACACCATTGCACCAGGAACTATGTGAACAGGGTGCAGCAGCTGTGCAGCAGGGCACATGGAAGTGCTGCTGTGTCAGGTAAACCATGCAAAACCTTGTTTCAATTGCTGCAATGTTGATATGACGGCGGCCAGTTTTGGGCCCTGGTCATTTTTCCGCCTGTATTCCAGCAGGCAGTCTTGCTGGCTGCATCGTTGCAGTACGTGTTATGCCAATGCATCACATGTGTTGGGTTTGTTGGAGCCCAAGGGGGCCTTGGTGGTAGCTGGTGCTGAACATTGGTAGCTGCCTCGGAAAGCTTACGGAATACTGGTCATGCCATGTACAGGATTTGCTGGAGGGTGCTGTTCTGGTCTATCAACATTTTTATCCTGTGCTGTGCCTTGAAGACATGGTAGGGATTTGTGCGTTTGTGAGTTGGTGATTCTACACAAGTGCCTGTATATGTGTGCTATTCATTTGGACGTAGTAGTATGTGGACGTTGACTTTGTGACAGGAGCCTGACTGCGGCACACTGATAGGAGGGGTGATGAATCTGTGTCTGCTTGTATCACCATATTCGTCGCTGCGCGCGGCACTCCTGACTCACACTTCACTGGTGTTCACAATGGCCTTGATTGATTCGTGTCTGAGTGTCTGTTAGTGCCTACACACTGTTCATACACTGTTCACACACTGCTGATGGTTGTGCTGCTATGGTCAGGCAGCACTAGAATGACAGTTGCTGTTGTACAACACATTTTTCAATGCAAGCGTGTTCAATTTTACACATGTTGTTATGCGGATAGTCGGTCAGGGATGTCTGCTGTGCTTGCCACGCTTGCTTCAGTGCTGCGTCTTGTTACAGCAGTGTGTTGACAGTACATACATGGGTGGTGTCAGCTTGCTTGCCAGCACAGCTTTGCATGAGGGGATGGGTGACTCTGCTTCGCTTTCCAGCTAAATCAGAGTGCTGCTGCTTATTACATTGTTATTAAAACTGGGTGTTTCTACACCTTACCTTGGACTTGAAGTATGTGATATGCTGGTAGCCAACGCTGTGCCAACTGTTAAATTGCCTTGTGACAGACGGATAGCCGCTTTGTTTCAACACCACAGAACATGTGATTCACTTGTAAGAGAGCCATATGTACACATAGCTATGCTTGGTGGCCGTTTTGGGGTGGCTCATGCCATCTGAGATGGTGACTGGATCTGCATGTGACTTCTTGATGGGTGGGCCTGTGGCTCACTTTGGTATCTGGTATTTGGTAATTACATTCTCATGAGATCACCAAAGAAGGGATCCTGGGCTCCAGGATATGCTCAGCTGTGCACCTTCCAGCGATGCTGGGCTATACTCTTCCGCCCAATTGGTCTGGTGCTCCTTGTTGGCTGCCAAGCAGCAGTAACACGTCCAACCAAGTAGTGGCCACCACGATGGTGGGGCACCATGGCGCTTGCCTGCAGTCTTGTGCAGAAGTGTTTTGTCGTTCTGCATGTAGCCTGCGCTGGGTTGCAACCAGCAGCAGCATGGTAACCTAGCAGTGAAGCAGAGCAAGATTAAGTGTGCCGATCTGCGCAGCTGCCGGTGCAGCTGCCGTGTGTACACACGTAAGATACCAATGCAGCTTTGCATGCGGGAGGCCGGGTGACGCTGCTTTCGATTCCGGCTGGGTTACCGCATTACCACCGAATTACCACAGTAGGGCCACTGGCCCACCCGCAAAGGAGCCAAACAAGGCTCATGGGGTCCACAAAACTCAAAAGAAGACCATCAACCAAAAGAAGCCGCAACCTCAACAAGCTCAGAGAGCTCAGAACTCAGAAAGGAGCCAAACAAAGCTCATGGGGTCCAAAATGTCTCTCCACAACCAAAGGGGGGAAAGGGAGGCAGAGCATGCACACACAAGCAGCCAACATACAACATAGCCTAGCGGTGAATCCATGCGAAAGGGCACACACTTCACAACATCTGGTAGCAGCATAGGTGGCACGGTGAACCACGCAACAAACCAGGATGGGGGTTGTGGCCCTCCTCTGTGGGGGCAGCATACTCCTTAAACAACAGCACAACCGAGGAACAAATATGGATGTCAGCATGGCTCAGGTGGCATCAAAATGCAACATTATGCGCAAATTCCAAAAGGTCCATAGGCAACCTTGTCTCAAGTGGCAAACTGGTGAAAGCTCAAAGAACTCAAATCGCTGACAAACGCAGCACTACAAGCACAAAGGCAAGATGATTGCTGTGACAACGATGCTATGACATCACATAAACGTAACGCTCGCCAGGGCAGCAACAAGCGTCGGCGCACTACTGCAGACAGACTATATGCCTTGATACACATACATGTGCTCAGATCAACCCCAATGCAGGCATGCTGCGTAGGTGCACCCATGCAGCTGTACCTGCCCAACATAACGGCTGCACATGCAGTGTTCAGCAGTCGAGCATCACAATCCAGGTCTGAAGATACAAAAAGCAGCATGTAAAAGGGATGGTGTCCCCGCTACCAGCAGCGTGCATGCGGGTGCAACATGACTCAGCAGTTACAGAGCTGCTGCTACATAAGCCTTGTGACGCCGTACCAAAGTTCGGAACTTGACAAAGAAGTGCCAAGAATTGGCAATGGCAGACATTACCTTTGACTGCCATGCACCAACACAATCATCATCATCATATTACCCATTTAAGCCATAGCACCAACACGATGTCAGGGAATACATGATGCTGCTAGCCTGGTGCATATCAGCCGTTGAGGCACTTTGCTGGGGCTTTGAGGTGCCATGCCTTGGTGGCTGCCTTGCCAGCACCTGCCTTTTAGTCACTACTAGTAGCTACTAGCTGGGGTGACTGCGGCACAGCTGCTCCACCTTGGCTTCATGGCTGCACGGCTCTGCGTGTTGTCTGGTGGCCATTAGCTGGCCCAGTTGGCTTGCAAGCCTGTGGTAATATTCCAGAAGATCGTTGGTGGCCCTGGTCCTGGCAAGTTCACAAGGATGTCGGTGCCAAATTCGCTGCCAGCAGAGGTTGGTTTACGTTACTGATGAGGGTAACTGCTCACAGTGCGAGTGTAGCAAATGTCAGAGCAGAGATATGGGTGCGCTTCTCTACTGCTAATGTGCCGCATCATGCGGCAGGCCCAGATAATGCTGCGGCGCTGCCGGTCGCGATCCGCGGGCTGGGTGTTGCGCCGCATTGTGCAGCAGCCAGGAAGGTGTGTTTGCCACTCACAGGGTGTCAAGCTGCCAGCTTGTGTGTATTGTAATTTCAATGACAAGACGCGTCAGGAGTTGTCAAGCACACAGCAGGTTTCGAGCGATCGCTGCTCTTGACAGCAGGCCCAAGTATGTAGCGCTTGCAGTGTTGATGCTGCACGCAGCTGCATACCAAATCAACACAACCAAGGCGGACCAGGCATCCTTCATGCCGTGAAGTGCACGGCTGGGTCACCCGCTCTAGTAGAGCACTGCTGGCAGCTGTTCAAACTGCACTGCGGTTGTGCTCTGCAAGCAGTCCTGTGCTGTGCATGTATATCATAACGTCGTAACTGTTAACAAAGTCGTAACTGTTAACGTCGTAACTGTTAACGTACGTTGTGCAGTGCACCACGAAGCGCTTGCAGGTGCTCCCATCACTGCTGTCATGCAGGGTGTTGTTGGGTTAACATACACTTTTTGTGTTGTAACACGGTGCATGTATGCATCCACATGTGCCCTGCCGGCTGTGTGTGGCCTGCAGTCAGGCATGCCATCAGCGCTGCGGACACGTTCATCTCCTGGTGTCAGGGAGCACTGTCCTGCCAAACCCGTGAGTGTCATTGGAGGCATATGTCGTTTGGCAGCTGGCACCAGCATGCGTGGCAACACCAAAACTTGAAGTCGCAGCAATGGTAATCAGGTGATGGTTCAAGCATCTCCAAGATGAGTAATGTAGGCGCGTGTCCCGCTTCACCGTAATGACACGCAAGTTAGCTATGTCAGGATATGAATATGTTCTAAATTGCGCTGAATCTCAAGTTCATCACCGCATTTGTCACGTATCAACTGCCCTGCTACTTCTGCTCAGAGGGATAGTATGTTTGCTGAGATCAGATCCCTGCCTAGTTGCGCTGAAAAGTTGCGCAGCGTTTTGTTTATGGCTGATTCGTGATTTAAGGTGATGTTTTTGTATCTGATGATAATTGGGGCAGTTCTGGAAGATGTCGGATGGTGTCACCATGTATTGCTGCTTTTCTTGTCAAGTCTTGGGATGTGCGCAATGCATGCAAACATTCTGGAGCAGTGTTCCCTTCTCTTTCCGCCCCGGTGGGGCGCGGGGCCGACGGCGCTGATGCTATGGCTTGAATGGGTAATATGATGATGATGATGATGATGATGATGATGATGATGATGATGATGATGATGATGATGATGATGATGATGATGATGATGATGATGATGATGATGATGATGATGATGATGATGATGATGATGATGATGATGATGATGATGATGATGATGATGATGATGATGATGATGATGATATTAACTGCCCATCCTGAGCTCATACCATCATCTGAAATGGGGATTACTTATTATACCTCGAGGTGGCTCATACCATCTTCTGAAATGGGGATTACTTGCAATGCTGCATCCACAGGTGACACTCTCTGTCAAAGGACCCAAGTACAGCCTGACCAGCAGCCACAGCAACTACTTTGGCGGAGGTGCTGCCTGCAGCATGAAGCTGCCCAGGCAAGGTGACGCTGCCAGCAGGCTGTAGCGCGTCACTCGTGACATGTCAGCAGTGCTGGTCAAAGTAACATAGTCAAACTTGCCCCTCAGGTCAGTGTAGCCATCCCTGCGGGACAACAGCAGCACATGGCAGCATATAATAACCGGTAGCACTGCCACCCTTGGCAAGGTTGTGTCACACTAAGCATGCTGGTGACTGGCAGCAATAGTGCAAGCAACAACATGCTGCACATACTGAGTGACAGGGCCCACACCGCGCGCACAAGCACTTGGCTGCAGTGCTGTGCGGGGTTGTTGCCGCACTCACTTGTAGAACCAGTCGTCTCCGCTGCTGTCCTGCGCAAAAACCTTGACGTACACGGCAGCAGCAGGCGCCTGCTTGCCGTCTGCGGAGCAGCTGCAGGCCTGGAGCACCCCCTGACGCTCAAACACCTGCACTGAGAGCTTGCTGGCAAACCTGCAGCAGCAACATGCACATTGCTGGAAACGCAACACACAATGTTGTTACGCCACACATATGACACGCAAGGGGCGCTGCTGCTGCAGATGGTAGACCTGCATGTTGCCGAATTACCGAATTACCGAACTACCAAAGTAGGGCCACTGGCCCACCAGCAAAGGAGCCAAACAAGGCTCATGGGGTCCACAAAACTCAAAAGAAGACCATCAACCGAAAGAAGCCACAACCTCAACAAGCTCAGAGAGCTCAGAACTCAGAAAGGAGCCAAACAAGACTCATGGGGTCCAAAATGTCTCTCCACAACCAAAGGGGGGAAAGGAAGGCAGAGCATGCACACACAAGCAGCCAACATACAGTATAGCCTAGCGGTAAATCCATGCAAAAGGGCACGATATCTGCAATCAAGCTACCTGAGGTCCATGTAAATTTAGCACAGACGCAGTGTCCATTGAATCAGCTTCACTGCAGAGCCTCAGGCAGGGTGGCTGGGTGCCCAAGTTCTGCTCCTCAGGCAACGAGGCCGCAACCTGGGCACTACAAACCTCTTCTACATGTTGTTGTGTTTGTCCTTCAATCCTTTGCCCGGCAAGAGTGGTGGTGCCGCCAATGCTCACCTGGGCAGCGCCCTGGTCACTCCTCCGCCTGCCACCTCCAGCAGTACACTCTGGGACGCCAGCTGCGGCATCAGTGCATCGATGTCGAGTATGCAGCAGTCCGCAGCACTGCCAGCTGCCCCCGGTACCCTGCTAGCCGTGCCGCCTCCAGCTCCAGCCGCAGCCACTGCCAGCGCTCCTGCAGCGCCTTCCTGCAGGGGCAGCCGCAGGACCATGCGTGCCGTCGGCTGCACCAACGCCACCTTGCCAAGCCCTGAACCTCGGCCATGTCCTGCAAGGGCACCACGCTGCACTGCTGGAGTGCCCGCGCTGCTGTGTGGTGCTGCTCCGGCAGCAGACAGGCTGCTGAACGGCTGCGAGGTGAACAGCAGCTCAGTGTCTATGAGGTATGCCGACAGCGTTATCTGGCTGATGCACCTGTGCAGCAGCTTCAGCTTGCTGCCTTCCAGGCTGAGCACAGTCAGCATGGAGCCGGCAGCAGCTGCTGCGCCTACTGCTGCTTCCCCTGCTGCAGCTGCTGGTGCTGCAGCGGTGAGGGCAGAGCCAGAGGAGTCTGGCTCTGTTGCCAGCTGCTGCTCGACTTCCGCCACCATGTTGGAGAGCTGTCCAAACCTTTTGAGCCAGGGCTGCACAGGGCGTGGCAGCAGTGGTCATTCTGAGGTGCTTGGGAGGAGGTGTCATGTTGACTATGCACAGTGCTCGCCATCAGGGACAAGTGCGTGGGTGCTTGCAGCAGACATCGCAGGCTGCGGCATCAGGCACTGTGAAAATGTAAAGGAAGCGTTACGCAAGTAGTGGATCTCCTGCCGCCTAAGATGATGAGGAAGGCGCAGCATCCTGCAGCAGTGCTCATGGCTCACCTGTGCAGCTACATCCGCATAGCGCGACACAACTGCTTTGGCAATCGCCAGTGCAGCGTCCACCTGCTGCGTGGCCCCTGCAGCCGCCGCCGCTGCTGCTGTTGCTCCGGCAGTTGGCAGCGGCCGTACCAGGGCCATCCACGCACGCAGGTAATCAACCTGCAGTGCAGAGAGGAGGTGCTCAACTATAATTGCTTGCATGGTCTTTCACCCTGAACACACCATTGGATGTACCAGGAGCGAGGCCTCTGCTCCTACGTAGCAGGTCTCACTGCGCTGACAACGTGTACTTGGCCACGAATTGGCACACCCTGTGGCGGCATGCGGAGCGGAGTATCTTCCTGCAGGCCTGCTGCACCCGCTGCCAGGCCTCCGTTTATAGCTCGTAGCATTGATGGCCATACTAAGTCAATGTGATCAACCATAATTTGCTTCTCTTGCCAACCAAACCATTCAATAAAGCAGCCATGGCGCATGACAGCTCGCCGGCCTACGGCCAAAACAATAAACTAATGACAGTTTCAGGAGGGTGTCAGGGCGCATGTGCAGCCCCACAGCCTCACCTGCATACGCAGTGGGCGGCTCTCCTCCAGGCCTGCTACAGCTGCCTCCCAGCCTGCGCCCGTCAGCACAGCTTCAGCGTCGTCCACACGGTCCTGCAGCAGCAGGTAGCAGGCTGCAGCAGCAGCATGTGCCAGTCCGGGCCCATCGCTGCTGTCGCTGCCGCTGATGTTGTGTGGGTCAAACAGTGCCGTCATGAGGAAGCTGCGCCATTGTGCTGCGATGCTGGGGTTGTCTTGCAGGACGCTTGGCAGGTTGGCGTCACCACCATCACCTGCAGTCGGTAGGCGCACAGAAATACAGGTTGATAACATGCCAACTTGCAAGCTAGTGCCAAGCGTGCATGGCAAGTGACACGCTGCGATTCTTTTGAGCAACAGGTGCAGGCCCTCTGCACACCATTAGCCTTGTGATGGTTTTAGCCGCTCCGCACTGCTGCTGCCTACCATGCAGCAGGCAGCATCAGGTGAACACCCCTGACCGGGTCAACACGCTGCAGTGCCTGCCGCGCCTCACCTCTGGGTATTGGCCTGCAGTAGGGGTTCAACCACGGCCAGTACTCCAGGTGCTGTAGCCCAACGTCAGCTGCACTGAGTGGCAGCAGCGCCACTCCTGGCAGCACCACCCCGTAGCTTGCTACGCGCTTGCCAAGCCCAGTCAGCGGCAGCAGCTGCCGCAGCGCAGCCTCGTGCATGTGCGCCACTGCCCACTTCCACACCTCAAACTCGTACATGTGCCTGTCATTCAGCGCTGCAACTGCTTCTTGGAAGAAGCCTGCGTCTCTGCAGTACGGAGACAGGTCCGCCAGCCGTGCTCGTGACAGGTCGCCCGTTTGCAGGTACTGCAGGATCTGGCCAGGGCTTGAATTCGTCAGGAAGCGGCTCCAATGGAACTCGGGGTTTGTGGTTGAACCCTGGGCCTGGGCAGCTGCCCCTGGTGGCGGCAGTGCGGCCACGTGCAGGGGAGCTGGGGCACGGTCGGGCAACCAGGCAGGCCTGCAGGGACAAAAGCCAGCAGGACGGATGCTGTTTTAAAATTGTTCTTTCAATATTTGACCACCAACACCTCACACTGTCGGAGCTTTGCGTAAAATGTGCAGCAGCCTGCTCTCTGTTCCAGAATCTACACTGCTGTGCGTGCATGCCCAATTGCCAGCCCGGCAAGTTGTAGCACCATCATCTCAAAGCACCTCTCACCTGCCCCGCTTAGTCACGGACACTGGTGCACGTTTGAACAGGCCAGGCCCTGGGAAGTAGAATGTGGAGGTGAGCTGCTTGGTGGTGTAGGGAGGCAAACTGATGCTGATGCTGGTGATGGCAGGGCTACCAGCCAGCGGCAGTGCACCTTGAGGCAACTGCAGTATACACAGCAGACGTGTTGTTGCAGTAGGGGTGCAACAATGCCATGCAACAGCTTCAACACAGTGAACGCACGAGCAGCTATTGCTGGACGTTGCCTTGCAAGTGAACAGTACAAGCAGTCTGCAACATGCGTGACATTTCATAAAGGACTATGACGAAAGAAGCTGCACATGCTGCTGATGTTTCACGATGTTTGCTCTGCAGCGGGCTTGTGCCAGCCTTCTGGGCATGCATACCTGCAGCAGTATGTCCAGCTGCTGCTCAGAAGGCCCGGTGCTTGTGACTACAACGCTGCAGCAGTACGCCTGACCAGCCAGCAGCGGCTGCTGCTCACTTGGCTGCAGGCTCAGCAGCCGCTGCTCGCCAGTCTCTGGATCAGTCGCAGCAGCAAACCTTGGATCAAACAGCCGCTCTGCAACCAGCACTGTGCTGGCGCTACTGATGCTGCTGCAGCTCACGCCTGCGGGCGCAGCAGCAGCTGCCTCTGCGCTGCCAGCTGCTGCCTGCGCAGAAGCCGTACCACCAATCATTGCTACAGCTTTGACTTGTTTGAGCCACAGCAAGCATGCTGACATGGCGGTCAATGTCAGCGTGGACCCAACACAGCTGCGGCTGCAGCCGACACCTCCTGCTGCTGTTGCTGCACTGGCAGCAGCAGCAGTAGAAGCTGGTGCCCCGTTGCACGGCAGGCCAACCACAGCCAGTGCTGCTGTGATTGCTGCTGTGCTTGCAGCGGCCCCTGTTGGGTCTGTCGGGATGAAAGGCAGCTCAGGAGTGGTGGCCAGGTGCGTGGCAAAGTCGGCCCAGAACAGTGCAGCTGCATTGACACGCAGGTGGCGTACAGCAAACAGGCAGTGTAGGGCTCGCCGCGAGGCAGCAACTGCGTCAGCAGCAGGAAGCACAACCAGCAGCTGCGCACACCACCCTGCACGCTCATCATGACATCATCAATCGCCAAGCATGCTGCGAGACTGCATGTGAGCGGAGGCATCAGCCCGACACGCACGTGGTACCAGTGCCGCAGGTGCGTGCTGCCCCTCGCACTTCCACCAGCCAGCCTCAGCCCACTCGTGCGTCTCCTTAGGCGCCAGGTGCGCAGCAGCAGCTGCTCCTGCCGCCAGCTGCTGCCGTGCTGCCAGGTCGGCGGCATCATCCATGACACGTGACATGCGAGCGGCCTGCCATTGCAAACAGCAGTCCCAACAGCAGCAACATCATGGGAGAGAGAGGACGCCTACAGGTGGCTGCGCAAGTATGAAAGGGGTGGCAGCCAGCGCGGTGTGCCGAAATTGCCGCAGCTTGCCAGGCAAACTGGCATGGGTGCGCCTGACGCTTGATGTTGCAGGCAGCTGTTACCTGCATAACGCTGCAAGCACTCTGCTGAGTCACCGCTCAGAGCAGCAGGCCGCACCTTGGGGGCCATGGCTGCCTGTGGCATCGGCGCGCCCGGAGGGGCAGGAGCAGCCTGCCACGCGTGCGGTTGCTCCACGCTGCCACCCACGGCATCTGCAGGGGCCACATGCACAAAGTCATCGCTTCCTGCGAAGCCCTCCGTCTCCGCGTCGTCTCCAGATCCGCCGCTGCCGCTTTCTGCTTCTTCGTCGAAAGCTTCTGCATCCCTCTGGCGCTGCTGGCGGCGGCGCTGCTGCTCTTGCTGCTCCAGCTGCCGGTGCACCAGCATTGCAAAGTCAAACAGCGCGCGCCGGTCAACCGTCATCCTGCAGGCAGGGAGCACACACGAAGGCACAGCAGGCAAGCAATGTTCATTGGGCATACAATGCTTGCAGGAGTTGTCCTGGAGCCTGCTTTGTGCAGAAGCGGTACCCATGGTAGGTCAGCTCCCCTGCAGGAAACACACGACGTTGGCGCAAACACTTTGCAACCTTTGCATCCACAGCCACACCTTGAAGTGTTATCAATTAATGCGCTCAACTGCTCACCAGGTCTGCTTCACACCTCGCTTCTGCTCTGCTGTCTCCAGGCCCTGCCGCATGTCGGCAGCAAACCGCAGCAGGGCAGCCCCACCCTCCAAGGCTGTCAGCAGCAGCTGCTCCAGCACTGTCAAGAGCCGATACCTGTGCGGCTGGAACCAGTACTGCAGCAGCCCCCGCTTTGCTGCTTCGTAACTGCCTGTGCCTGCTGCTGTATCAGCAGGTGTGGTGGCTGCACCAGCAGGTATTGGCGGTTGGTTGTGTGTGGCTTGAAGGAGCAGGACCTGCTCCAGGCAGCACAGCTCGGATGGCAGCTTGGACCGCAGCAGGGGCAGCACCAGCTGCAGCAGCACAGCAAGGGCAGCACAAACCCAACCACGCAGCAGCAAACTCTCGATCTGGGCTGGGAGCTGGGTGCAGTGCAGGCACATGTACGAGCAGTGGTGGTTACAACTGCATGCAGGTGGAGGGCTGCAGGTGCGGCAGCCGGCAGGCACGACAGTCGGCAAGCCTCCAGCTGCAGATGATCACCTGTTGCACGGAATACTCTTCACAGCGAACGAACAACAAGCAGCAGCAGCAACAGCAGGCGCCCTTTGCACCTGTTCATATGCCGGCTTGTCCCTGCAGGCCAGGTAAAAGGCCAGCTCAGCACTCCCCAGCTTGTCCAGGAGCTCAATCCGTGCTGCTGTCGATGAGTCATGCCAGCTCAGCAGCAGCGGCTCCCACTGCCGCAGCAGCGAGCGGCAACTGCGACCCTGCGAGCAGCCAAGCATGCAAAGCCAACAGTAGGCACGAGCAGCTCAGTCGTGAGCCCTACAGCACACAAGCACCAGCAGGCAACAAGGCGCACTTCACAAGGCAGCAAAGCACACCGTTCAACGCCGACCTCTGTTCTGCGACCAGCCGGCAGTACAATGTCAGTTGCAGCTGAGCAGCTGCGTGTTTGGCGTTGCAGCACTCTGTGAGACACACGCTTTTGCCTGCTTTGGGTGGCCTCCCCCAGACCTGGCAGCAGCCGATCCACTCACCCAAGCTCGAAGTTAGACGAGCTTGCAGCTAGAACCTGGCCTCGCATCCTCTCCCCGCATCACACGCCCAACACCACATGCAGGCCTGGACTGGGACATTGCCAGACCATGCCCTCACCCCTGCTGCCTTGGGCGGCGGCACCACAGGCCACCAACGCGCAGCACGTGCTGCACACCACCATGCAGCCAGGCAGGGAAGTCGCATGGTTGCATGCAGCCACACTCACCCCTGCCTTGGGCGGCACGGCAGGGCGCGGCAGCAGCCGCTGCAGCGCGCCCGCGCCGGCAGCACCGCCGGACCAGCCCGCTGTGAGGCCGCGCGCCCCGCCGGTCTCAGCCAACTCCAGGAGGCCCGCCAGCAGCGCGTACAGCTGCTGGGTGCTGCAGTACGCTGCTGCCTCGCAGGCGTCTGCGTTGGGCAGCGTCAGCGTGGCGCCTGGCAGCAGGGGGGTGACGTCGCAGGCCTGCAGGAGGAGAGGCGCGAGCGCCGCAGTGTGATGGAGGGTAGTTACTTTAAGAAGCAAGGAAAGTGCATACTGAAATGAGCCGCCTGTGTGGAGCTTGTCGACGGTTGTTTTTTTGTACCGCGCTGCCCGACAGTCGCCAAGTGCTGCTGCATCCAAGTCAAAGCAGCGGCCTACTCGTCGATGTTGACAATGTTGCGTTCGATCACCGCTGACAATCTGTAGTAGGCTGGCACGCTCACCAGAGCGCAGACTGCAGCATCGTCCACATCGGCCTGCAGCACCATGTCCCGCCTGCCAGCTGGCTGTACAGCTGCCTCGGGCGGCGCTGCGCCCTGCACTGCAGCGACACAGCTTGCAAACTGCCCCGGCTGCTGCAGCACATACGCGGCAACGTGCACGACAGCAAACCCGCCAGGACCTAGCATGCTGCTGCTGCTGCTGCTGCTGCTGGTGGTGGTGGTGTCACCTTCACTGTCACCTGGGTTGCCTTCTGGAACCGCTGCTGCCGCCGCGGAGTTAGCCAGCAGCTCCTGCAGCTGCTCTGCTGGCAGCACAAAGGACCCTTCCTGCGAGGGTTCAAGCCCTGCCAGAACCACGGCTGGGGTTTTCAGGAACCCCAGCTCTGGGGATTGCGGAAGCAGCGCCTGCTCCTGGCACTGGAGCTGCTGCTGGACCTGCACTTCGAAGGCCAGCTCTGCTGAGAGAGAATGCATGCCAAATGCGCACGGCATTGCTGCACAAGCGGCCGTGGCAGCACAGGCTCGCGATGGCGGCGCGGTGCGGCCTGCTCCATAGTTGCCAGCCGTCTGCTTTTTGTAGCAGCGCTGTGGTGCGTCGCCGCCCCTCTCCCTCACGCGGCCACCGTCTCCACCTGCAGCACGCGACGCACCACCGCCACACCACACAGCGCCACATCACCAACATACAACTTGCAGTGGTTATGATGCCGTACGCAGCTGAAACAAGCCTGTGCATTTCCATGTGCCGTACTGTCACCTGCACGGCACGTAGCGTGCTGCACAGCAGGCGCGCCTTGCACTGCAGGCGTGCCAGCTGCTGCACCTTGGCTGCACTGCAGCTCAGACGTACGGCTGGAACCGCAGCCACTGAACATGCTCGGTATGCAGCAGAGCTGCTGCGCCCCACCTCGCAGCACGGTGGTGCCTGATGCCGCGCTCCTCACGCTGCGGGGCACGGCCAGCAGGCTGGGCCGGTCCAGCAGGCTGCCTGGCCGCTGCAGCCCCGATGCAGCAGCCGCCGCCTCCCACTGCCGGCGCTGCAGGCATGCAACACAATCAGAGGAGTGTGACGTCACCCAGTGCCAGGCGGGTGACACAGATGCAGAGCAGTTGCAGCAGCAGCAGCAGCACGCTGACCCAATGCCGGCAACACGCCTACCAGCAGCAGGGACACTGTGCACAAGATGGAAGGCGGTCTGCAGCTGGAAAGCGAAGATCACCGAATAAGTAACGAGCATCTACGCTCATTCCAGAGAGAGGAACCAACAGAGAGCAAAGGGCAGGTTTCTTTGCCAGCTGCAGCCCACCTGCAGCACATATGCCACTGCAGAGTCCAGCTTGGCAGCACTGCTGTAGCTGCACCTGCCCCAGGCCCCACACGCCTGCGGCGCTACACCAAACCCTAACCCACGCTCGTTGCCGCTACCTATCCCAAAGCTGTCTGCTTGAGACCCAAGCCCTAGACTGAACCCAAAGCCCCCACGCCCAACATGTGACTGTCCCCAGGGAAGGGTGTTTTGCAGCAGCTGAGCTGCAGTGGTCGAGCCGTCAGGCAGGAAGCTGCTGAAGACAGCCACCAGCTGCACTGCAGCGAGCTGCTCTGCAGTGCCGGAAACTTGCACCGACAGGCCCTCAGCCGCCGAGCAAGAGGCTGATGTGATGTGCAGCTGCTTGCTGGGCGACGGCTGCACTACAGCTGGACCTGGCATGCAGCTGATGCGACTCGCCCACAGCCATTCCGCCAGCTCTGCTACTGCTGCCGCAGTGTTGCTTGCTGCTTCCACATTCACATCTGCTACCATTCTGCTGCCTGTGGCTGCCGCGGCTGCTGCCGCTGCTGTGTTGGGCAGCACACGTATGCTGATTGTGCTGTTCCGCTCATCGCTGCTCCAGCCAGTCCCCACGAAGGCCTGCTCCGGCGGCTGTAACAACAGAGCAGGCACCACAAGGCAGTACAGTCCTGCAGCCAAACCATGAACCCTGAGGGTAGTCGTATCTGCAGCACCCAAGCATCCTATGCTGCTGCTGCCAGCTGCAGTGCCTGCAGCAGGAACCACAGCTAACATTTCCAAGTGCCGGCTGCTGATGTCTGCAGCCACAGCTGCTGCCGCAGGGTCCCAGCAACCATAGCTGCTGCTGCTGGCCTTGCTTGGATCAGCCAGCTGCAGCAGCTTGGCTGTCAGGCTTTGGCCAGCTGCTGGCCTGATGGGGAGATCCAGTGTTCCACCAGCTGGCATTGTGTACTGCAAGATGTCCGCAGACCGGCCCAGCAGCAGCAGCAGCAGCAGCAGCAGCAGCAGGAGCAGCAGCTCTAGGGGCACGACAGACAGAGGTACACCACCATATGCATGCTATCATTGAGCAGGGACATTGATGTCACACAACACACCTGGAAAGTCTGGATGTGTTCCACTAAGCACGGTGCATCCTACTGACGCTTTCAGCACTCGTTATGCCGCCCGATTCCAGGTGTCCTTGCACCCGGGCACCCAGGCGGTTTTCAATCCAGTCCAACAGACTGCACACAGCAGAAACCCTTGTTGCGTCCAGCCCCGCACCTCATGCAGCAGGCCTCCCTGCCACCAGCTGGCGCGCGCCACCTGCCAGACGCGCATTGGGCCCCTGCCTCCACCGTCGCCAGCACTGAACCCTGCTGCTGGCAGGCCCTGCTGAACCCCAGCCGCGGCTGCAGCCTCACCCTGCACATGACTGACCCCTGCCTCTATCTGGGCCCCAACCTGCCGGATGCCCGACAGCCGGCCCAGCCTGACAGTCCCGCCAGGCCCTGTCTGAACGCTGAACCGCAGCTGGTGGCTCGGGCTGAAGGCCACGTGGTTCAGCCAGACCGACAGGGTTTTAGAGACGGCTGGTGCTTCCCCTGCCCTTCCCAGCACTTGCAGGACATACTCGGGGGCACCCGCACAGCTGCTGTCCCCAGTGCTGCTGCTGAAGCTGCTGGTGCCAGCCTTGCTTGCTGCTGCGCTGGTTGTTGTTGTTGCGGTGGTGAGATAAACGTCCCAGATGGCGCTGCTTGTGGCCATGCCGTTGATCTCAATGCTGCAAGATGGGACAATCAAGAAACAAGACATGCAGCTTGATGCCGCTAGTGCTGTAAGCCGAGGCAGTTACATTTGTCCAAGGCACTTTTGCCATGCACCTGTGGTTGTTCTCAAGCTTTGGCCATGTCTGGCTCGTGCCGCAGGCCTGTTGACCTGCTGGCCACAACCCAATGCAGGTGGCCTGGCAGTAGCTGCATGTGCCCCGTCTTGCTGCAAACACGCGTCATCAATTGAACATGAAAGCACAGTACGCAGTCATACACCCCGCTGCAGGTGCAACCGGTAAACTTCAAGCCGGGGCATGCTGTGCTGACTTGTCCTGACTGCCCTCGAGCACAGCATGTTTTTGTGCGGCCCCACCTTGGCTGCTGTCCCTGCTGTCCTGGGAGGATGCTGTTTAGCTCAAACTCCTGCCAGGCTGGCTCCCCATTTGTGCCTGGCAGCGTCAGCAGCAGCTTTGCTGTGAGGCCGGCTGTCAGGCGGGCCGTGCCCTGCGGCAGGCTGTACGGCAGCTGCAGCTGGCAGCTGGCGGGGTCAACAGCCAGATCCTTGAACACCTGCATGCAGCGGTAGTGTGTTTCTGATGGAGTGTGATGCATTGTGATGTGTGTTGATGGTGTTTAGTTCCAGCACATTGGGATGTAAAGCACTACATCAAACCAGACTGCGGCATCACCAATCATGTGACACAGAGCGTTGACGGTGGCAAGTACTACGCAGCAGCACTGGACAATTTGTGTCGGCAGGGCCAATGGCTGCTGCTGCTGGTGTGCAACGACCAGGGCCAAGTGCTTGGTCTTGTAGTCCAGGCAGGCAGGCATGAGCAGCACAGCATGGCTCATAGCACCAGACCTTCCATGCAGCACACGTGGTGGTGGGTTTTCAGGGCATCCAGGCACAGCAGACTTGCTGCGGTGACTGGCCCGGGCACCAGGGCGGCAAGAGGGCCCGGCCAGAGCAGCGGCAAAGGGGCACTGGCACTAGAGACCGGCCAGAGCGTCAGGGCTGACCACAAAGCCACGGCACTGCGCACCCACCTGCGTCACGTCCGCTCCGTCCAGTGTTGTCGCCGTCAGCCGCAGCGTCACCTCCTGCAGCAGCTGCGGCGGCGCTGGCCTGCCATGCAGCGCCAGCGCCAGCTGCAGCAGCAGGCGCACAGTGCGGCCCGGCAGCAGCGACTCCTGGTGGCAGAACAGCTGGGCATCCAGGCTGTACTGCTCAGCCAGGCGCCTGGCGACAAGTTGGTAGCAGCAAAGGCAGCAAACAGGCAGGCAGGCAGGCAGCTGTTACAGGTAGCTGCCAGGACGATGCTTGCAAGGCTGCAACTTATTGTCTTTGTTCTGCTCCAGCAAATTTACGCTTGGGCAGCGCCGGCGGGCACTACAACTAGGGCGGATGGCATGCACTAAGCCACAGCATGGTTCAGCTTGACAGGCAGCCTGCGTGAGTGTGGCCGAGATACAGCGGGGCAGCAGCGGGCGCCTGGCCTGCGATGCTGCGTGACAGCTGTGAACAGTTAATCATATACTGCAAGCTATAGCTATGCAGCAAGCACAGAAACCCAGTTGATTGTTGTACTGCTGAGTCTCTGCCAAGCCCTGCTGCTGTGCAGGTGTAGCAACTTCTGCTCACTGGAATTCGGGGAACAGCTCCACGCACTCCCCGCCAGGGTCGGCAGGCCCCGCCAGCTCCGCCGCCACCACCAGCGGCGCCTCCTGCTGCTGCCGCGCATACGGCAGCAGCACCTCATGCTGCTTGCCCGTCGGTGAAGTGCTGACCTCCTTGCCTCCACACCACACCCGCACCCCCTGCGGAGCACACAGTCATGCAGCCCACACGACCAGCTCATCATGTGCTGACGCAGGCAGTAGCAGCAGCAGCAGCACACGCTTAAGCACAGCCAAGCAGACAACACAAAGCATTCGTGTGCAGCAGCTGTGCCAGCGCAGGTGAAGGCGGCGCCAGCTGGCGGACTCAGCGCAGCCACCTCAAAAGACGACCACCTCAAAAGACAACCACCTCAAAAGACAACCACAGCTGGCCACACAGCTGTGCTATTAGCCAACGTGCTGTTGTCACGGCCACATGTGCTGACGCCCACCTTGACGGGCGTCCAGTCCTCGTCCAGGATCGTCAACATCTGCCCAGCCACGGTGGGGCGCTGAGTCATGCGCAGGGAGCCCTTCTGTACGCGCGCCCGCACCACCTGGCCGTTGGCCACAGCCTCCACCAGCCAGGCGCCAGGCGCGCCTGCCAGGCCCAGCGGGATGCTGTGGCGGCTCCTGCAAGCAAAGGCGCAGCAGCGCAGCAGGAGCAGCCGGGGAGTAGCACCAGGGCTGCGCGGCAACACGCTGGAGGCGCATGGCATACGATGACAGTATGATGCACAATCGCACACCAAAAACGCTATGCAGTTGTGAAAGTCAGGTGAACATTTGGTATGTTCCAGCAATGGTGTATAAAGCATGGTGCACTTTGCACCCAGTTTGCACCCAGTTTGCTACGCAGCAGTGATGGGAGGTGTGCAAGTTCATACCTGATGACGGGGTTTTGTGGCGTCTGCAGTGCCAGGGTTTTGGAGGGTGCCAGGCCCGACAGCTCCAGGCTGAGCTCCACCTGCCGGCCCTCACTGGTGTAGTAGTTCCAGGCGTTGACCTCGTACACCTTCACCAACACACCCTGGGTCAACAGGCACAAACAGCAGCAGTCGGCGGCAACACACACACACACACACACACATGTGCATGCTCAGGTCTAGCAGTTGCTGGGCACAACCCATGCAGTGTAGCCGTTTGCCCAACGCTGGCAGGCAGAAGCCCCTATTTAAGGACTGTGTGCTGAAATCAGCGCCGATCCCATGTAACTCACAAGTTTCACGACAGCAGAGGCAACAGCAGCGGCACACGCTGTCGCCCGTACCTGTGGCCCCACGTTCTTGGTGTCCAGGTGCAGCGTCACCTCCTCTGCAAGGCCGTAGCTGCTCCTGTTGTGCTGTGCAAAGCTGAGCTCTGTGCGAGCAGCAAGTGCCGCCACGTCAGCGTGCCTCTGGTACATCCTGCAGGACAGGCGCCAGCGCAGAGTCTTCGTGCGCCTCGTGCATGCCTGGAGAGGTTGAACAAGCACTCTTGCGCACAAGCTCACCTGCTTCTCGCTAGTTTTGTCTCCGTAGCAGGGCTGTCGCAGCTGTCACATCTGCCAAAACGCCTACCAGACATCACGCATCCAATGGTTATGTTGCCTTGCTGCCCACACAGAAAGCGGCTTCAGGGCCGCCTCGTCTGCTGCAGCCCCGCACCTGGACCATGCAGCCGTGTCGCCGCCGCCGCTGAGCAGCTTGGCTTCCGCCACTGCCGCATCACGCCACGCAGCCGGCAGCAGCAGCCCAGCAGCAGCCAGCGGGCAAGGGCCGCGCGGGGTGAACAGCTCACCACAAACTGCGCGACAGCAGGCAGGCAGGCAGGCAGGCAGGCAGGCAGGCAGTGTTCAAGCCAGCAAACAGACGTAGCCCTTGTGACGTTTGTGCATGTCTTGTAGTCACCCTGCATTCTCCACCCATCTGTTGAGTGGGGGCCCCTACAGGGAGCCAACAATAGGCTCACTCTGCACCAGTATCCGTCCATTGGAACCACTAGTTGCTGTAACACCAGCGCACACACACATCTGAGCTGCTGCACTGTGAATGGCGCAGCAGGCACCAGCAGCCACACCTGTGTCCTGTGCCAGGTCCAGCAGCAGCCGCCGTGTGAGTGCCTCGCGCTCTCTGTCTGAAGCAGGCAGCTGCCCCAGCACACCAGGCAGAGGCACAGCAGGCAGCATGTAGATGCTGTCGTCATCTGCAGCGCCAGAATCACAGCAGATGCGTTGGGTTGCACCAGGAGCAGCAGCACCGGAGATCTGATTCACGCGCTGTCGCGCTTCTTGCACACCATTGTGCTGCTGTTACCAGGGCACCCCACAATGGCTAGAATTGTCAGGAGAGTGCGATGAACAGCAGCAAAGTAAAAAATCAGTGCTGCACTGCAGAGCTTGAAATCAGAAAACAAGCCAGGCGATCGCCGACACCCACACTTCACTTCCTGCAAAGGGCCTGCTGCAGTGGCCTCCTTGCTGCCTGCACAGCCCACACACACGTTGAACCCAAAAAGTGTGCAGCTGCGCAGCCTTGGGCCAACAATGGGCCGCATGCCGCAGACGCTACACGCCACATGCAGCGGCTGCTGCTCCTGCTGAACGCCTGCCGTCCCAAACGGCGGCTGCTGCCCTGCCACGCCAACCGGCGCTGCAACGCCCTGCCTGTTGTCTGTCACAGATGGCCCGCATGACCAGGTCGCTCTGCCGAGCAGCTGCATGACCGCCACCAGCAGCTGCATGTCCACACACGGCCTGCTTCTGAGCTGCAGCTGCACCTGGGCATGCACGGCATGTAGCCTGCAGCAGGCACGCGGCAGCAGAGCACCAACAAGGTTGTGTGCAGCTCATCCAAGCACAGAAGCTGGGTGATCCAATGACTGTACGGTTGGCGGCAGCAAAGACATGCCGGCTGGCAGCAGTGGTGCTGCTGTCGAGCACTCTCCAGATGAAGGATAGGGGCGAGCGCAGACAAGCTGGCTGCACAGCACGAAACGGGCGTGCGCTGGCTCACTGATGCATGTGAGCTGCAGCACCGCACAGACGGCATGGACTGCAGCCTGCTCACCCTGCTGCTGCACAGTGGGTGTCCATCATAGTGTGGCCGTGCAACCATGCAGCTGCTGCGCGGGGCAACAGCAGTCAGCTGCACACTGCTACTCGCATGATGCAGTTGGCAGGTGATCCCAGTTTGAATGGGTAACACAGTAAGTAACACAGTATTTTCTAGGAGTGCATGGACTAACCCCGCCGGGCTCCTGTCAGCTTTCATATTGACATATAGCTGACTGTCACAACAGTCGTGCTTGACTCACCTGACCCAGTCAGCAGGAGACCCCAGCTGGTCGCACACCCGCAGCACCCGCTCCAGGTCGACAGCAGCTGCTGCATCTGCTGCCTTGCAGGACCACGGCGGTGCAGCACCGTCGTCAGCACCACCAGGACAAGCACCACCAGCGCCGGCACTAGCGCCAGCCCTGCTGTCACCAGCACCAGCACCAGCACCAGCACCAGCACCAGCACCAGCACCAGCACCAGCACCAGCACCAGCACCAGCACCAGCACCAGCACCAGCAGCACCAGCAGCGCCAGCACCAGCACCAGCGCCAGCACCCGCAGCACCACCAGCGCTGCTGTCATTGATACCAGCATCAGCGGCAGCGGCAGCGCCAGAGCTAGCAGCCGCTGCTGGCCCTGCCAGTGCCTTGGCGACCACAGCTGCAATGTAGTGCCGGTCAACTGCAGCGTTGAGGCCAAACGCAGGGCCAGGCAGCAGCGGCCTGAGCGCCAAGGCCTGCAGGAGTGGGACAGCCAGCAGCGCGGCAGCAAAAGTTGCCACACGGCCCGGGCTGGCGTGGCTCTTGTGGCTTGCTGACATCACAGACCAGAGCAAGCAGACGATGCACACCTTAGTGCAGCAGATGCACGTGTACCCACATATATCTGGCTGGTCAGCATTGTACAGTACATGAGCAAGGCAGTCAGAGACGTTGGCGTGCAATGCAAAAGGGCGGCGAGGCCTGCGAAACAGGGAGGCAGCGTACCTGCTCGGTTGTGAAGCCGCCCCAGTTGCCTGTCACCCAGTCTGTCGCTGGCGTGTTGTTCCAGCTTTCCGTCGCCACCCATTCCTGCACCAGTCCAGCCAGCAGCTGCACGGGCAGTACCGCAGGATGCACCTTACCCAGCTGCAGCAGCAGCACCCTTTCCTGCAAGGGCAGTGACTCATCTGCTACAACATCCCACAAGCAGCTCTGGTCGAACACGCTGGTCAAATTGGGGCACCAGCTGCGGAAGTGGCAGCAGGGTTCAGCAGGGCTTTGAAAGCCGCAATGCTGTACTGTGCTTCTGTGAGGTTTGGTGGCTGCTGCGTTGCGAGCTGCTTCGCGCCCTCAGCTGCTCCTGTTGCTGCTGCAGTTTGTGGCGACCCAATGTCACTGCAAGAAGGTGTGCGCGGTACTGGCAGCTCCTCCTGCACGTGCATACACAGCGAAGTGCAGTGCTTTCACGCTGAAATTCACATTTGGAAAGTCACCTTGCATTAGCAATTCAGTCACAAAGCTGAACTGCACCACCCTGTGAGTGCATGTGGCACGCATCATGCCATCTGAAATGGCAAACAGCCCAGTAGGCCAAACAGTATTGACGTCACACTTCTCATTGCAAAGCAACGCAAATACATGAACGCAACAGCACTGCATGACAGCATTTGTTACAGGTCCAGCCCACCTCAAAGTGCAGGCCCAGATGCTTGATGAGGAACTGCTGCAGCGCATGCCTGTCCTGCTCACTGCCATCCCACAGCTGCGGCAGCATCAGCAGCAGCGGTGTCAGCGGCAGCAGCAGCAGCAGCAACAGCAAGCAGCAGTGGTGTTGGCATAGCAGCAGCATTGGCAAGAAGCATTTGGGCAAGTACTGCCAGGTGAGAAGCATTTGCCTGTGCAGTTTCCCCAGAGAAGTACGGCATGTGTTGGGATTAGGGCAGCAAGACACCACGCACACTGTTAGATTCATCCCGGCACCAAATTGCATGAAAAATTGTACACCACATGCTGTGCGCACCAGATATGCAAACTGCAGGCCCACTTTCAGCATGTTGTGGAGCTTGGACAAGGCATGCGGTCAGCATTAAGGTGTCACACCTTGAGGTGCAGCAGGGTTCGCAGCGGCTCCAGCTGACCATCGCCCTCACCCAGCGCCACCCCCAACAGGTCACACAGCTGCTGGTACTGCTGCTGTGCAGCAGGCAGGTCTCCGCGCTGCAGCTGCTTGAGCACTGCATGCATGAGCCCATGGTGCGGAGAGCGTGAGCAGCACGGAAAGTCATGGGCTGGTGCTGTGGCACTTGCTCGCGCAGCGTTACAGGTGGCAGGTGTGGTCAGGAAATGCACAATGGGAAATCTGACGCTTGCTAAAGTGCGAATCAAATGTGAAAGACGTGGCACCAAGGTGCAAGCATATGCATCCTGCTGTCATGTCACTCAGGCAGTAGCTGCCTTGCATGAAGCCTTGCCAAGAGGCTGCCCACGGCCAAGCATGCCTCGAAAGCTGATCACCATTACAATAAACTTTAATCACGTGCATCGCATCCTCAGTATGCATACGCGGCGCTAGTCACCTGACACAAACAAATGCTCTGCTGTATCTGGAATAAGGCCAGGAATTGCATCCTCGCCGCCGCTGAAGATTGTGAGTTGTTCGAGCAACCTGATGTTTTGCTTCAGGCGTTCGAAAACCATCATGAAGGCAAAGGCTGCAGGCTTTGGAGTGTTTCGGAAAGCTGATTACAGAGGGGCAACAGTTGCGCCTGTGTTATGTGGTCTCTTCTATTCAAACCAAGCGTGTTGGCAGGTTGCAAAGCCAGTGCCACCGCCTGGTTGTTTCGATCGCGCCTTGTACAATGCAGCTGATGTGCACACCAGCCGAATCATGTTAACATTCGCAACGTTCCGAATGATTGGCAGACAACTACGTGCACCAGTAAGTATCAAAAGGCCGAGGTGTATGTTTACCATTCCATAGAAGGACCAGCAGCAATAGAACAGTCTCTGCCAGAACCTGCCTTGTGCCGTTGTAACTGCCTGGCAGTTACTGCCATCATGATGACAGTCATCACTTTTTGCATGGATATCCAGTCACCAGTCGGAAGCAATCTGCCTGTTACAAAACTCACACCTGCAGCCTTACTGGGCGCGGTACAAGTCAGAAGTTGCGATCCAGAACAAAGGGACACAACCGGCATCGGCCAGCACTGCATGTTTTACAACAGCAATAGATGCCACACACACATACATTCCCATGGGCGCTTTTGTGGCAGCCCGGCAACGCACGCACCATTGGTGTGGCGCTTCAACCGGCGCTGCATGGAGGCATTCCGCCACCTTCATTTGTTGAAACTCCAAGGTTGAATATTGGTTGTCCAGTGATACCTGCCGCTGCTGCCGCTGCTGCTGCCTGCAGGCGCTTGCACGCTGCCTTGTACCTTCCAGCTGGCCGCCTGGCACTCCCGCCTGCAGTACCTGCAGCAGCAGCAGCAGCAGCAGCAGCAGCAGCAGAATCAGCAAATTCAGCAGAATTAGCAACACAGAGTGCGTTGTAACAGGCTGATGTGTCACATAAGTCACTGACTGCTTGGCAAGAGGCAGCCAAAGCTAGAAAAGACTCCTGAACATGTGCACATGCTGCCGCACGCTGGCTCTAAGTCAGATGCTGTCCCTGCTGCCTGCTTCCATTCAGCATCACGCACGCATCCACAGGCAGCGCGGCCATAATCACAGCTATATCCTGCAGCAAAAGGTGCCGGCAACCTGTGCTGCTGTCACTCACATTGCTGGCCCTACTTCACGTCACATGCACCCGTCACCCATCAAAGACACGGGATCGCCCCTTAAGCGCCACCAAAGGGCTTGTGAGAGGTGCGCTGATATTCACCAAGAGCGCTGCACACTCAACAACTCACCTTTCCACCTTCCCACCTTGCAGTCGGGCCAGGTGCTCCTCTGACAGCCACCTGCTCAGCAGGCTGCTGCTCACTGGGCCTGGCCAGCGAGGCAGGCTGCACGTTGTTGCAGCAGAAGCGCACACGCAGCACAGCACACACAGCTGCAGCGAATGCCTGCAGCTGACGCCCCAACTGCAGCAGCTCAGCTGCTGCACACCGCTCATGTGTGAGTGTTGACGCGCAGCTTGATCACGGCTGGCCCGCAGCTATACACACAGCACCAGCTCTGCCTCAGCAGCTGCCACTGCGCTCCCACAAACTTCCTCACACACACAGCCTTGCATGCAGGGGTCGGGTGACACTGCTGGCTTGCTTGCTTTTATGCTGCTGCGTTAGCGTGCTGTCTCTTTTGACAAACTGCTGCTGCTGCTGCTGCTGCTGCTGCTGCTGCTGCTGCTGCTGCTGCTGCTGCTGCTGCTGCTGCTGTGTGGTCTGCTGCTGTGGTCGCCCCATGTACACACGCCACCTCAAAAATGTGCCGCGTCAACCAGGCAGTCCTGACAGCACACTGCCGGCACAAGTGCTGCAGGCGATCCAGGTTGTTGGCAGCTTGTTGGCGGGGCATGGCATAGAGTATGCCGCTGCACCGGCCAACAAGCTGCCAGGTGCACAAAGGCTCTGGCAATGTAGACCTGCCTGCTGGCCTCATCCTTGCAGCCAATGCAGCTTGAAATCTTAAACGCCATTGGTACTGTGACAATGCTGAGCGCAGTATGCCTTTGAGTGCTTGCAATGCTGCTGTGCGCACAGCGCCAATATGCTGGCCGCCAGCCGCCGGGCGGGTCAGTTTCATGAAGCAGCCACGCTCAGCTCAGGCGAGGCTGCGGAGCATCCTCATCCCTGATTCATCAATGCAACTAATGAAAGGAGCTGCTGTGGTCAAGTTGCTGTTCAGCACATGGATGTCGCTGAGTGCTAGCCTTGAAAGCATGCTTTCAGTTGCTGCAGGTCACCTGCTTGAGTGATGCCCTGCAAAAGGCCCTCGCAGCGCTTCAACAGACACACACGGTTATGCTGTGCGCCCATCTACATAGACTGGTTACCCAGGCAAGCAATTGTGCAGCTGCGGTGTCTGCTAAGTGTGCATGCATGCCATATGGCAGGACACTGAGCATTGCTTGCTTGAAGTACAAGACGACAGGACACACCAAAGAATGCACGACTTACATACTTGAAACCACCAAAACATTCCAACGAGTAGAAATGAGTAACAGAGCCTTCTTGCATCGATATCTACCTGCCTGTCTAGACATGTCAGAACTCACACAGCAGATCTTCATGCGATGTCATTATCCTGCTGGTTGTTGCCTGGTGTCACACATGAGATCTCTAGATGAGTGGAAAACGGGTGCAGCAGCAGCAGGGTGCCCGCACTACCACATTCCAGACGCCATTCTTACAGCAGGACAGCTTGCCAGGAACAGCAGCCAGCCTGTTCTTGCAGCAGGACAGCGTGCCACGAACAACAGTGGTGTCTGGTGGCAGCAATCGTCAACTATCATCAGCAGCAACAGGGTGCCCGTACTACAGCAGTCGGGGGCAGCCTTACTTACAGCAGCCAGCCCTCAACCCAGTGACCAGTTGCTGGGCATGTGCATTGTCGTGTGGTGTAATGCTGCGGTTGCCACTGCTTTATATTGCTGCTGTCAAATGGTGATATTTTGACATCCCAACATTAACATTGCTTGTTGCTGCTGTTTGCCATGTCTGCTGCTGCAGTTAATGCTGCTATTTGCCATGCTTGCTGCTGCAGTTAATGCTTGCGTGTGACAAGTGGCCACGCTGCAGGAGCTGACATCATATGTTCATCTGCCATCACTGTGTTTTGTGCCTGTTTGCAGGATGGGACGCGACTTCAACTTAGCCCCAGCGGGGCATTAGCCCTAGCGGGGAACACCATGTGTCCGCTGATATAAAAAATATCATGTATCTGAAATTTGTCTGGTACAGCACAGTTTCAAAGGTTGGGTTCACCGTCTAACGTTACAATTTTATTAAATGTATTGAAAATGTAATCAGCTTAGGAATCTCGCTTAGCTAATACCCTTACCCACCACTGCCTGTAAAATGCCATGTGTGCGTGTACCATCACCGCCTGCACCGGTGCTCTGTTGCACAAACACATGGGGGAGGGCTTCTGGTGGGGATTACTGCTTGTTTACGGCGCTGCACTGTGCAGCAGCAGCAGCAGCAGCAAGCAACAGCAGTGCGGAGGTGCCACAGTGTGGTGTTCATGCATGCAACCTTGCTGCCTAACCCCAGCTTGCTGGCACCTTGTGTTGCTCTGCTCTGTATTTGATTTGTGCTGCAGATACATGTCACGTTTCAGTCTGCATTTTTGGACCGGACCTACCATGCATGGGTTCAGCGCGGGTGACATCCTGGACTGGAGTACAAGACCAGCGGCAAGCATGGGGTGTAGGTGGCGCCGGCCCACCTTACACTGTGCTTGTCCGCTGAACTTCTGCTTGCTTCAGGTATTTTTTTGGGGGTGATCAAGGGCGTGTGTGCGTAGCCTCTACCTTTGCTTCCTGGACGTGGACGGGCTGGCGCCCCAGAAGCGGCTCCCTTGGCCTCAACTTAAGTTGCGGGCTTGATGTTCATCAGTACAACCATGGCGCAGTACAGTGGGTGGAGCCAGCTTTGCTTACATGCACAGCCTCGCATGCAGAGGTGGGGAGACACTGCTGGCTTGCTTGCTTTTTTGCTGCTGTGCAAAAGGGCTGTTTCTTTTCACATGAGATCTCTATAGCAGGTTCACTTACCCACAATTTCTGCCCAGGCCCGTCTTGGAATGCCGAGCTCCTCTGCAGCAACATGAGAAGTGCTGTTATAATGGGCTGTTGTGATGGGCCTCACCTGCCGTTGGCAGGCTAGCAGTACGGTATGCTTATGGGGTTGATGTTTGCTTGTTTCAGTAACAGCGTCAACAGTGTAATCCGCTGATGTGCTGCCACACTTACTGCATCTTTGCTCATCGCTCTCATTACCAAATACCAAGTACCAAAGTCATCGCTCTCATCACATTGCCAGCATCAAAATGTGGGCTGGCTTCATCTTGAAACTCTGTCACACCCATTCCAAATACCAAAAACCAAAGTAGGGCCACAGGCCCACCCACTAAGGAGCCAAACAAGGCTTATGGGGTCCATTCCAATTGAGCACTCTACATACACACGAAAAAACAAACGACTGCAACAGCAGCTGAGCATGAGCTGGCCCAGCTAGTTGCACAGACCACGCAGGAAGGGTTCAGCTCTCTGCCAACCTGCTCTGTGTTACATGACCAGCAGTCACCATGCAACATCCTATGCTGGTCACTGGGTTGCACAACCCAACCAAAGTTGGAGCACAGACAGTGGCCCCATCATGGATTTGACCAAGCACATGCATGAACATTCCGTTACCTTCACTGCACATACCACAACTGGTTGATCATGACACTAATGTGCAACTGCACAGTCAGCCTCACACTGACCACCTGCTCACTGTTAGAACCTCAGCATTGGCCACCAGCAACAGCACCAATGCCGTCTGTAAGCGCAGCAGCATGTGCACTGCAACACTCTGCCTAAACTAGACTTACTGAGATGCGTACACATGTATGAAGTCAAGCCCATGTTTTAAAGACAATCGCAACAAGCATGAAAGGCTGCAAGTTTATCTTTTATGTGCATGCTGCAGGACTCTTTAGCATGTCAGTGGGGTCGCTAGGACCAACATTGCATGCAAGACCACAGACAGACAGTGCAAAGTGTGTGCTGAGTGTCTGCTGTCAACAGCGTGTATGCTGCTGTCAGTCACTGCATGCAAGACCACAGACAGACAGTGCAATGTGTGTGCTGAGCGTCTGCTGTCAACAGTGTGTATGCTGCTGTCAGTCACTGCATGCAAGACCACATACAGACAGTGCAATGTGTGTGCTGAGCGTCTGTTGTCAACAGCGTGTATGCTGCTGTCAGCGACACAGCGCCGCAGCGCAATGCATGCGATGCACTGTAAGAGACACACACAACTTGAAGTGCAGTGCAGGGCATAGACAACACCAGCCAGGCCTGTTCCTTACAAGCCCAAACACTAAACACTCCAGCTGTTGCCTGGGCAATCACTGCAGGAGCAAAGTGCACGTCTTACGCAGCAGAGCAAGTTGATGATACAGCATCAAGGCACCACTCACACCGGGAGCCTGAGATACCCAACCCAGCAGCTCAGTAATTTGTTGAGATTAGAACAGATTCAACTGCGCAAGGCATGTTGCTTGGGACACATGAGCTGCGGGGCAGGCCGGTGACTGCACCACTTTGAGCCATGGCAGCAGCCACAGTGGCTGCTGCTGAGAAACACACAACAGCCACATCAAACAGCAAAAGCGGCATACCTAACATGTATGTGCATTAGAATAGCTGAATGCTGCACTGTCTGCATTGCTGCAAAACACTGCTGTATGAGGAGGACAAGTCACCTTGTGACCTTATCTGAGCACTAGCTAGCTTGGCGTACGTTTGACATGGTCAAAACCATACGGTGAGACACTGAACCATCACATCATGTTTTACGATGTCCACGTGTGCAGCCTGCAGCTGCTGCACAACCATACACGCTGCAGCTGCAACCCCACAGCTGCTGATAGCATGTGACGACATTCATTTGCTTCAGCCCATGTCTTGCACACACAGCCTACTTCAAGCCGTGAACCCCAACCCCTCCCTGCAAGCCACCAAACCAAAAGTTCATGATGCAGATGTGCAGACATGGAGCACCTACTTGCATCAGCGCATCACATGGTACCAACAGCCCTTGCGCCTGCCACATACAAACATGACACCCGTGTGAATGCACTACAGCACCCCCAACCTGCCCATTTCCCAGGGGTGTCGGTCGCGTGTACATATGCCCTGAGTATGTTCCGGCGACGGCTGCCCATATGTTATAACTTCTTGAAACTTTGGCGAACAGCTCATCACAAACACAACAAAAACTTCACTGCTGTGCAGTCAACAGCCAACTTCAGCACCACCAGCAGCACCTCCAGAGGCAGCAGCTTCAGCTGCCTCAGCAGTCGACTGCAGTAGCTGCGAGTGCTTTTGCTTCACACAGGTGGCTTGCTGAATGGCAGCAACCACACTGCCAGCAACAGCAAGGAGCACACCAGCAGCCTATGCCGCCTTTGCGGTTAGCTTGATTGGTGCCGGCTGCTTGCGCTTCAGCGACTTGGCCTTCTCGCTGGGCACGTGCACGTCCCACACGATGCCCAGCGCCTTCAGCGTGCAGATCAGGTACCAGGTCAGGTCCAGCTCCCACCACTCCAGCCCGTGGCGAGCAGACTGTGGGAAGGCGTGGTGGGAGTTGTGCCAGCCCTCGCCAAACGACACCGCAGCCACCCACCAGCAGTTGGTGGACAGGTCTCCTGCACGGTCGCGCAGGTGAGCAAGGACAGCACGACGGGTGCCGTTCAGCGCTGTAACCTCACTCTGCCAGAGATGGCTTGCGCAGCTGCTGGAAAATTGCACCAACTTCCTGGCACTGCACGACTGGGTAACCATGCACATTTTCACTCAACCGGTTGTCAAATTTTAAGCACATGGCTGCCAGCTTACACTGTCTTGAACAGCAGCCCAAAAGCTCGTAGGCCATCATGACATGACGCAGATGACCACAAAACGCGTGCGCTGTGCTGTGGACAAGATTGTGGAGCCGCAGTCACCACCAATAGCTGACCAATTATGCGCATCCATGCCATGTGTCATCGCCCTCTTGCCACACTCCTCCCCACCTGTCTCATACGGCTGGCGGCCCCACACATGTGCTGCGCTGTTGACCAGGAAGGTTGAGTGCCATCCCGCCACCATGGGCACAGCAATGGTCCACGCCACAGCGCCCATGCCTCCCAGGTAGGTGTAGGTCAGGTAGGGCTTGATGATGAACAGCCAGGGGAAGAAAAACACCTCCATGAACCTGAGCACAACACAAATTGCAGAACGCAGCAGCATGTGTGTCAAATGGCCACCCTGAAGCACAATGAGCCGCAGTCTCGCCCACTGCTGCACAGCCGTGAGACAACCTGCCACATGCCCCATACGTCCCAGCAGCGCACCTGTAGAACCACTGCGCCTTGAGGTCGTCCGCGTTGGCGTAGTCCAGCATGGACGACTCGGTGCTGAACAGCCAGCCCATGTGGCTCCAGAAGAAGCCCTCGTAGGGGCTGTGGGGGTCCAGGGGTGTGTCGCAGTGCAGGTGGTGGTAGCGGTGCGTGGACACCCTGCAGGCACGCAGCAGGCGCAGAGCACAGATGATGTCAGGGTACACTGGCTCGTTCTAAGCATCCAGTAGGTGTGTCTGGCCTCACGGGAAAGGTTGGACAGGACGCTGGAAACCGTATGAAGCTGAGGGTGTTGGGTACACTCATCAATGAAACAATGCTCCAGCTGATTTGGTGTGTGCTGGAAGAAGCACTGATGCGCTACTCTGCTGGCCAGACTGCTTGCTGGGTGTCCTGTTGTGCTGCCTGCTCAGCAGGCACACCATTACTCCGTCGCGCTGCGTTTGTTTATGCAGCAGAAGCGTAGGGAACTGTGGCAAGACTTGCAGGTGATAGAGAGTGCTGCTCAGCAAAGCCGCGACTGCTTGGGGAGCTGCACCCAGCCTGCCAGGCATCCACTGCTGAGCATCAGCTGCGCAGGGTGCAGCGCGCAGCAACAGCTGACACCCCACTCACCACTCAATGGGGTCGCCCTGGCCAGCCTGTGAGCCCAGGAATGCGCACAGGTATTCAAACCACTTGTGGCACTTGAACGACCTGTGGGGCGTGAGACAATGACAGAGCCACTTGTTGCAGCCATCTGCCAGGCGGTATGCAGACAGACTAGCTACAAAGTGACTTCCTTGGCGCATCAAGCAGATGCAAGCAGGCCTGCTGTCAACTGCTGCAGCTGCTGACGCTTCTGTGCTGCAGCATGGAGGCCAAGTGCTGCAGGCAGCCCTGCCGCATTGACTGCTGGGGTGATGCTGCAGTGACTGCTGCTGCTGCTGCTGCTGCTGTGTGCAGGCGATGAGCAGCAGTTGCTGCCACCTCCAGCCCTGCTCAAGCAATCATAGCCACTGCCACAACGACTGGTTTGCACCTGTGCGTGAGCAGCCTGTGGAAGCACAGTGTGATGCCAAAGATGCCTGGGATGGCATACACCAGCCAGCCCAACAAGGCATTCTTCCAGGTGAATGTCCTGCAAGCAGAGACAGGATAATGCAGCAGGCATGCTGACCTCAGCAACAGTCGGCTAGGTTTTGTGCAAAGTTGACCACAAGGGTGTGCAGTGTGCTAGGCTGATCAACTGTGGCTACCCACTGGTAGTACCGAATTAGTTGGAGCATGGATGTCAGGCATGCTGCCAAGCTTTATGTTGTGTGCTTGCTGCAACTGCTGTGGTGTTTGCCGCTGCCGCTGCTGGTACCATGCCTGTGCTGCTGGTACTACCGCTGATGATGCAGCACCCCTGCCGCCGCCTCTGCCTCTGCCGCTGCCGCTGCCGCTGCCGCTGCCGCTGCCGCTGCCGCTGCCGCTGCCGCTGCTGCTGCAACGCCCGTGCACACCTTGGGGCGATGAAGACGGCCATAGCATGCATGGCTACAATCACGGTCAGGCGCATGAGGCAGGTGACTGCGTTCTTGATGACGGCGCCGCGCTTGGGGATTTCCTTGGTCTCCAGGTTCAGCAGCGGCCGGGGCTCCGACCTGGCGTAGATGTTGTCACTGAAGGGGATCTTGTGCGCTCCCTGGACCTTGGCCTGTTGCAGCAAAGCAACGACAGCGACATGCAGCTTCAGCCCTGGGTGCTGTGATGGGCATGCAGGTTGAGCTCTAGACAGGTGATCCAGCTGCATTAGACGATGAAGCAGACAATGAGTGTGTCGGGCACAGGGCACATGAGGAAAGGGCAAATGATGGGCAAAAGGACACGTGACCGGCTGTCAGGCCTGCCTGCTGCCAGCCTGGTGTCACATGTCCGTCGTAAGCAGGCAGGCTGCAAACCGGCAGTGCTGCCCACCTGCTTCTCCCTGGAAGGCTTGGCATGTGGCGTTGCCAGTATCTCATAGTCCTTGCATCCTTTAAGGGTGTTGAACTGCTCATGATATGAAGGGGCACCGGCCTTGACCTTGCGCTCCCAGTTGCCGCCCACTGTCATGGCTGATCACTGCTCTTGATGACTCCTGCACCCACCAGACAGATGCAACGTGAGTAGCCGGCGTGTAGTTGAATGATGCTACAAGCCTGATAGGTCAGGTTCTACGTACGGACTGTTCAGGGACCAGCTGTAGCTGCCACAGCACGGGACCGCGGAGTGACCATACCCTGGAGCCCAGGCTGTAAGGAGGTAAATATAGGTTAGATACAAAAAACATAAAATTTATAGCGAAGAACGCAGGTCGCTCGGCACTCAGCCAGGGAACAAGTGCCCGTAGTTACCAGATCTGCAGCAGCATTACCGGCCACGGGTGCTGTCAGCTACCTATGTCAACAGCTAAAACGTGTAATTTTGTGCTACATTTGTGTTCATTGCCGGTTGAAAGGCGGGGGAAAGGGGCACTGGTTCGTTCGCCGGCTCATCTGCTGGCTTCGCGATGCACTGCACGGAACACTAATGATCTACACTCACAACGCATAAGAACTACAGAATGATGGTGCATTCAAGGAGACTGCTTACCTGCGTCCTGAAGCCAGCCTGGTGACTCGTGTGCACTCACTCACTAGCGACGAAAAGTTAACTTAAGGCGCTAAACTACAAATTGGTTTGATATGAGTATGTGGATGCGCTGCACCTCAGGTGTGATAAGGCGATCGGCTGAGCGGTCACCGGCTTTGACAGCAAATATGACATCGCTTGCAAGCGATTCAAGTGACGGTCAACACAGGCATGCGTTCGTTCTTTAGTCAAAAGAAAGGCATAAGCCTAATAATTACATGTGTGAAGTAACTTCTATGCAGAGATCCTCCTAAGCAGTGCTCTGGTCAAAGCGGTCGCGTGCGGTTGACGCAATTTTACCACGAGCGCTGACGCACCACATGCAGTCGAGCCGCCTACACTTTGATTTATTCTGTAACATAAAGTTCAATGTCGATAGGCAGCACCGCAAGCCATTGTCTTGAAGCCATACATAATGGCCTGCTGGTGAGCACTCTACCCAAGGCTTGGGTACTTGCTTGACATCGAGAAGGTCAACGAACCCAACCACCAACAACACAATATGTTGCTGTAGCCTCCTGAACGCCTTGGCTGCATGCTCCAGGAACGCTCCGCTGCATGCTTCAGCACAGTGCGAAGTGGTGTCACCCTGCCGTATGCATGCGCATCCGGTGCAACGTCAGGCGCACCCAATCACTTAGTTTCGTGACTAAGACTCGATGCAATTGTTCGAGCGTGGCATGCAGCTAAAAGCGCGAGAACGCCTGCAGGCAACAGCTTCATGGGTGCTCATGCTGATGCAGGTGATGCAGGCGTACCTTAACATAGCACGTGATCAACACATGCTGCGAATTTTGCTGGCAGCAACGTTTGGCTTACGTTCTCCTTCATGTTCCATGTGAATGAATTAAAGCAGCGCAGCCAGCACGTTCGCGAAGAGGCACAGGCAAAGGGTCCCTCGACGCTGGCTCTACAACACAACGGCCTACCGTCATCTGGGCCATTATGCTAACCGTACGCTGCTTCTTGCATGCCCTGGGTGTCTTAGTTTGATTGAAGTGGCATTTGCACGCGAAGCGCTGTACAAGAGAAACAAGCAGCAGAGCCGTGAAGCCCTGCTTGCAGGATCCCTGCTGAAAAGTCACGAGCACCGCAAGCTGCCTTGCAATCCCATTGCTCTCGTAGCTGCTACAATCAGCTGAGTCGCTTCGCCTGCGAAACACCTGTGATCCCAAGAAACATGAGGAGCACAGCCAGGGTACTTGGCCAGCTGGAGTATGCAGCAACACGCTATGCTAGCAGCTTACACATATCAGAATGTTTGCCCAGTACCAGCTACAGCACCAGCAGCACCAGCAGCTGCACTGCTGCGTGGAGCATCAGCAACAATGGCGCCAGTAGCAGCAGCAGCAGCAGTGGCAGCAACAGTGGCAGCAGCAGTGCCGCAGCCATGCAGCAGCAGCGAGCCTCATCAACACAAGCAGCGGCAGCACCGATGCAGCAGGCAGCCGCAACACTGCAACAGCCCAGCTTGCTGGACGTTGAGTACACCCGCCGCTTGCAGGAAATGCTTGGATATGATGCAGCGCGGCAAGGAGCAGCTGCAGCTGCAGGTGCAGTAGCACAACCACGACCCAGGCGGCGCTTAAACATAGCAGAGGTGCCGCAATTTCAACTGCCGTCAAGCAGCAAGCAGCCAGCCAGCCCACCCAACCAACCTGCGGTGGACTGGCAGCATATAGTGGAGCAGGTCAGGCGCACCGGGCAGACGGTGGCGGGTGAGCAGATGCTCACAGACACGTTCAGGTAAGCGTCATCACAGGGATTGGAGCCACAGCGCACACAGCATAGAATTGAGTCAGTGGCGGTTGCAGTGGCGTTTGCTCAGCATGTTTTGTGACATGTGGTGTGCGGGCCTTGCAAGGATGCTGCTCGAGGTGAGTTGTGGGCTTGCACATCTGCGGGTGTGTGCTGCCATGCGCGTGCCGTGCATGCGGGCACTGCACTCCTGCGCAGCATCACGGGGAGGTGGTTGGGGGGTGACTTGGCGCATCTCAAGTCAACAGCCCAACCACCTCCTCCAGTCACACCTGCGCGCAGCAAATGCCGCACAGGCCGCTGCATGTTGATGGCACCTGCTGGCCTGCACCAGAGCGCCTCCCCAGCCTTGATTACTGTTCAACAACTAGTCACGTAGCTATATTTTGTGAGCAGACTCCAACGCAACGCCCTGCCTTTCGTGCTGGTGTTGTGTCGCACCGCCCTGCAGGCGCAGGCACACCTACCTGCGCATCTCGCTGACCGAGCGCTGCAACCTGCGCTGCACCTACTGCATGCCCGCCGACGGCGTGGAGCTGACGTCCTCGCAGCACCTCATGACGCCCCAGGAGGTGGAGCGGCTGGTGAGGGGGCGCGCGCGTGTGGCTACGTTGGGTTGCACCTGGGGGCATGCACGCTGCAGGCGTGCTGATGTTGTGGCATTGGTGTCGTTGAGCCTGTGGATGGCTGCTGTCGATGTTGAGCTCGTGCCGTGACACAAACACATGGCAGGTATTGCGGCGGGACGACTGGTGAGCAATAAGGGGCAGGTGCGGCAAGGCGCGTTGTTGCCGTTGAGCTGCATGCCTGCTGGTGGTGCACAGCTTCGCCACACCTCCCAGCACATCAAGGGCTGAAGCGACAGCTGAGCGTAGCACGTTCAGCTGCGGCTTCAAGGGCAATGATGCTGCTGCTCTGCTTTCCTGCTGTGGGGCTTGCTTGTGTCATGTCACATGCAGCAGCTAGCTTTGAGCTTCTAAAGCCAGAGTTGGCTTGCTCGAACAGCGATAGACTGCACGTCATTAGGCGGCAGCAGCAGCAGCAGCAGCTCGTTACAGCCATGTAAACACCAGCAAGTCTAAGCCGCAGTCTCTCTCTCACTCCCTGCCATACCTGCTGCCCTGTCTATCACCCCCTGCTGCCTCCACCTCTGCTGCACCTGCTGCAGGCCACGCTGTTTGTCAAGGCGGGCGTGCGCAAGATCCGGCTGACGGGCGGTGAGCCCACCGTGCGCAAGGACCTGCAGGAGATCGTGCAGCGGCTCTCAAATCTGAAACCGCTGGGCCTGCAGACCATCGCCATAACCAGCAACGGCATAACACTCGGCAGGCAGCTGCCGGGCCTTGTTCAGGCCGGCTTGAGCTTGAACGGCCTCAACATCAGCTTGGACAGTCTGAGGCCGGAGCGGTTTGAGCGGCTGACGAGGCGGCGGGGCCACGGCCGCGTGCTGCAGTCGATACAGAAGGCTGTGGAGATGGGCTTCGACCCAGTCAAGGTGAGGAGGGGTGCACTGTTGCCAGGTCAGCATATACGAGGGGCTGGTGAAACAGCAGCAGCAGCAGCAGCAGCAGCAGCAGCAGCTGCAGCGATGCATGCTTCACAGCAGGCTATGGACAGGAGCCTCGACCTAGTCAAGATACTGAGATTGTAGGTGGTGGAGCACTTGCATGTTGGTGTCAGCAGTGTTGTCAAACTACAGCTGCAGTGCATGTTCTGCTATCAGGGGGTATGCCTGCCATAGTAGAGCAGCACATGCACGTGCTTGCTAAAGTGTAAGCAAGTGGTCGTTTGGGCACACTCCCCGCATGACACGCAGCTGTGCTTGCATGCTGGCCAACAGCTCTTTTCAGCTTCTCTCCCTGCTGCTGCTGCAGCCACCAGGATGCGGCTTGTGTTGGCAGCACCCATTTCCTGCACAAGTGCAGTTGTTGTCTTCTGCATGCTCACGGCTGCCCTGCGATCCTGCTACTGGGCATGTCTGGGCCTTGCTGTGCAGGTCAATGTGGTGCTGCAGCGAGGCGTGAACGATGATGAGGTGGCCGACTTTGTGGAGATGACGCGAACCCAGCCCATCAACGTGCGCTTCATAGAGTACATGCCCTTCGACGGCAACGTGTGGAGCACCGGCAAGATGGTGCCCTACACGGAGGTGATGCAGCGCATCAACGAGAGGTGCGCAGGGTACAGCAAACAGCAGCAGAACGCTGCCATTGTGCAGTAGTGTCGCCTAAGTGTGCGTGGTTGAAAACAGGGCTGGATTGTGTTGCAGGTGTTGAGGGCCGCTGGGTAGCGGTGTGGGCTTGCAAGTTGAGTCAGCAGGCTTTGCTCAGGGAAGGGCAGCAACAGCCGCGTTGTTCTGCTGCGTCAGCTTGCACCGCCTTCCTCATTGTTGCTGCCTTGGTACAACAACCCGCCCACCTTCTGCTGCCTGCCCCTCTCGCTTGCCCGATCGCCACTTGCGCACACGTGCAGGTTCCCCGAGGGCTTGCAGCGGCGGCAGGACCCAGCCGGCGAAGTCGCCAAGAACTTCACAGTGCCTGGCTTCGCTGGCAGCGTCGGCTTTGTCACCAGCATGACGCACGCGTTCTGCGGCGACTGCAACCGGCTGCGGCTGCTGGCGGACGGGGCGCTCAAGGTGTGCCTGTTTGGGCCGAATGAGGTCAGCCTCAGGGACGCGATGCGGGGCGGCGCGAGCGACGACGAGCTGGCAGCGGTGATCAGCGCTGCGGTGGACCGCAAGAAGGCCGCGCATGCGGGCATGGAGGCGCTGGCAGTGACACAGAACCGCCCAATGATCACCATCGGCGGTTGAGCTGGAGTGATCAGTGGGCAACGTGTTTGGGACAGAGCTGCACGCACGCCTTTTGAATCAGGCAGGGTCGACGGTGTACATGTGGCAGCTGGTCTTCTATGCTGTGAGCAGCAGCAAGTGTCTGCTATGTTTTAGTTTCAGCACAATTTGTGCTGCTCGGTAGTTTCCGAAGCGTGCTGACAGCAGGTTTTGCAGTGTTAGTTGAGCGTGCCGCTGCCTCCACTGCAGCAGTAAGTGACTGATTCCAGCAGCTGCAGCAGGGTGATGCTCACAGCAGTGCTTGGGCCCAGGCAACCAGGTGACATCAGCTGGGTGCGTTTTTGTAACATATCTGAAGCGCATGACGCATGTGTGTGCGTGCGTGCGTGCGTGCGTGTGTGTGTGTGTGTGTGTGTGTGTGTGTGTGTGTGTGTGTGTGTGTGTGTGTGTGTGTGTGTGTGTGTGTGTGTGTGTGTGTGTGTGTGTGTGTGTGTGTGTGTGCGTGCGTGCGTGCGTGCGTGCGTGCGTGCGTGCGTGCGTGCGTGTGTGTGTGTGTTTTGCACGCAAGGCTCAGCTGCCCTCATGGCAGACGGTGGCAGTTACACAACAGAGATCTGGCACGCTGGCTACCTGGTGCGCAGTAACGATTATGCTGGCCAGCTACTACAACATCCGCTGCTTGGCTGCTGCACGCACCATCACCTCATTGCGTGCGATGTTCTTAGATCAGGCCTGCACATCCGTCTTGAATTGGACTGTGCACATTGCAGGCCCTGCGTTGAACGCTGTCATGTACAGCTGCCTCAAAGAGAGCCACACTCCCTAAGATCTGCAGAGTTTGTGTGCACATTCCCCGACTGGAATGTCTTGACTGCATCCATATCTTGTGGAAGATACCCGCAAATTGGCAATGCACTGTGAGGTGTTGAAGGGGCAGCATAGGTTGGGTTCCTTGTCATGCGCAGCAACGCCACATTGCGCAGGCTGGGCTGGAACACACACGCCTGACGAGGTTGTCAGACTCGGACCTTATGGAAGAGCACCATGGCCGTGCTTTTGATTCACAACCGTCGTCATGATGGAGTGCCTGCAGCAACTTGCGCCCAAATCGTAAAGATTTTTTTGTTTTGCAGCTGTGCAGCGCACTTGTTGTATCACTGTGCATGCATGTTTTGTGCTGCCTTGTGCTTATGCGCTGCCTTGTGCTTGTTTCAAGAAGTGGCGGTGCCATTCCAAGAGACTTGGAACTTCTGTTATCATGATGGTCAGTGCTGCAGCTGTAGCAAGGCCAGGTGATCAGCAAGCTGGTGTGCTGTTGCAGTGGAGTGGTTGAGGCGTGTGGGTGTGGTACTGTGTTCAGTACATACGTACCAACTGGGGCTGTATGTCGAGAAGAAGAAGCACTGTATGTATACGTCCAGGCCGTTACATCCTGCATCCTGTACTTTTGAATGGCACGGTATGGTGTGGGTTTTGCAACCTTGCCAAACTACATATTCAAATTCATAACATAAGCCTGGATACATCGGGTTCCGGAGCCCGTTTGCATGACAGTATTTGCTTGTGGGCTACTTCTGAACGTATTGATACATGTACTGTACATGATTGGAGAGGACATGATAATGGTACGCATGCAGGGGTAGGGTGACACTGCTTGCTTGCTTGCCCTTTGCTGCTGCGTCAGAGGGCTGCTGCAACATTCTGGAGCAGTGCTCCCTCCTCTTTCCGCCCCGGTGGGGCGCGGGGCCGATGGCGCTGATGCTATGGCTTGAATGGGTAATGTGATGATGATGATGAGAGGGCTGCTGCTTCTTGACGTGTACACCCCCACCGTTGTGCTGGGTTAAATCAGCAACCCCGCTGAGCTGGACAAGGACCCCAGGCCTGAACATTTGCATGCACCATATGGCATGTGGCATTCAAGGGTTCTCAGAAGGAGGAAGCATTAAACGTCCAGTACAGCCTTCAAGCCATTGAAGGGCATCACATTGCAGTGCTGTGACTGCTGACACCGTATGCGTTATTAAATACCAAATACCAAAGTAGGGCCACAGGCCCACCCACTAAGGAGCCAAACAAGGCTCATGGGGTCCCACAACAGCCAAGGAATACCAATCCAACCAACTAATCTGAGGCCTCACAAGTTCTGAGGATTCTGTCTCTGAGGCACTAGTGTCACTGGGGAGCACAGCAAGCGCCATAGCCGGATCATTTCTAACCAGTAGACAATAATAGATGAAAGCAGCAACACTACTCTGCCTCTGCTGCATAAAGTCAGCCAGACACCGTCCAAGAGGGCTCACAGCTGGGCTCTGTCACCCTCCAAATTCAGCAAATAGCCGCCAGAAGCGATCGCGAACAACCTGATATGCATCACACTCAAACACAAAGTGAAACTCATCCTCAACTTGGCCAGCACCGCACCGAGAGTACAGTCGCTGTTGCCTGGGTAGCAGAGAGTTATCAGCCCTCTCCCACCGACCAGTAGCCACGCGCAAGTCATGCGCCCCCAGACGAAAACGCATCAAAGATGCCAGGTGCATCTTGTTTAAGCCAGCCGTGTTGTGCACATGATCTGGACAACAACTCAATGGTTTCGTCAACTCAAGCTCATCAAAAGGGGAGCACGCAAACCAGTTCTCATAGGTAGAGTGCATGACAGTATCAGACCCAGCCACTCTGGGGTTGGCTGGCAAGTCTTGCCACTGCTGGTACAACCATGCTTGGAAAGCACTCTGTACATTGCTCAAATCAGAGGCATCAAGGCAATGCAAGCCAACCGTTGAGTCAGGAATGTCTGCTAACGTTCCCATATAGGTATGTAGCGTACGCACGAAAGCCCAAAACTGCCAAAACCACAGCGACCTCTGCCTGCCCTGCTCAACACTGCTGCAGTAGGCCCTCAAACTCAAATCCCTGTTCTCCTGCATAGCAAGAAACAACCAGTCATTGGGGGGCCGTGCAACCACTCGGTACCACAGGTCCCAGCAAGCTGTGAACCATCTACTGACCAATGGTCGGCAGCCAAACTCACGCAGTAGAAGCTGCCTGCATGTTGATTTGCGCACACGACCAGCCAGCATGCGCAAGAACATCAATTGCACCACCTGCATGTCATTGCTGAGAGCCTGCCAACACCCGGCGGCCCACTGCCGCAGCCATGTAGCAGTGCAGGGCCCCACACTTCAGAGCAGTAGCCCAAGATGGGGGACACGAGTGAGTTGAACAGATGCACCTGCAGACCAAGGCCGGTGATGTTGTGATCAGAGCAGCGCGAGCGCATCGCCCACATTGCCCGAGATCCAGCAGCTGCAAGGGACGAGACACACGCTGCGACACCCTTGGTCTCATGAAACACACACCCTAGGTAACGGAACTCGCTGCTTCTGGGCACTGGCACACGCACACCATTACTTTTGTTCACCGTTACTTTCGTTCAGGGCACACCGTTACTTTCGTTCAGTGCCCTGGCTGAGGCTGCTTCATGACTCGGTTGGTGCCAGCAGCACAGCGTATGGCTGTTGAGCATCATCATCATATTACCCATTCAAGCCATAGCATCAGCATGGCCGTTGAGCATGTGTGGATGTCCAGGTGGCAGCATTGGCTGATCAGTCGTGTGTGTGTAGTGTGTGATTTGCAGTAATGTGCTGTTGCTGTGCTCTGCTCTAGGGTTGTTATATCCTGCAGTAACACATGCCCAGTTCCTGCGCCTGCCTATAGTCAGCACACTCGCCACAGCACATTGTTGGGTGTTAGATTAACTTGAATTTAGACTTGTGGCACATTCGTAGCGTTTGCAGTTGAGCCGCCTTTTTGAAAAAGCGAAAAGTATCTGGCAATACCCAACCCCTACACGCGCGTCTGCGGTTACGAGCTGAACACCCCGTGCTTACTTGGAAGCAAATCTTTGTGGTGGAGACTGAGGGAAGGGCTAGGCTACACACAGCGCTTTAGTGTATGAACTACTACAGCCGTGAGTTGTGAGTTTGGGATGGAATGGTATCAGCGCTTCTGTGTGTATGCCTGCTTTTTGAGAGTGAGCCTGATGCACTGCGCTTCTGGACACAGCTGGTATGATGATATGTTGTGTCAGCGTAACGGTTATAGCAGGAAGGTTATGTATGCCATGAGTCAGCGGCTGGAACAATGATGAGGAAGAAGGAAAGTATGTTGCAGCGCTGCAGTTAAGCGTTTGCAGGCGATGTGGGCGTCTCTTCCCGCATGGTAACAATTCCAGTGCTACATGTGCGTGTGTTTTGCATTAAGGGGGTGCTGAAAGTGCGTGAGGTGGTAACACTGTACTTCTGCAGAGTAGTGCCCTGGGTAGTGCTTGCTAAGCGGGTTGCCTGCATATTGCCCGTGATGCTTCCCAGCCATTGAAAACATTGCAGTCCTTGCTGCTGCTGCTGCTGCTGCTGCTGCTGCTGCTGCTGCTATCCTTCGAGATATCGAGCAGCTCGACATTGTCACCAGTGACCTAGCCCGCAAGGTGTTCCTGCGACCTGCCCCTCTCGGCAAGTTCATCACGCAGAAGCTGCAAAGATGGCTGGTGGTGCTGCAGCTGCAGCCTGCTGTAGAGATGAGCGACGCAGTGCGCGGTGCAGGCAGTGGGCCTGTTGCTAATGTATCTTGCAGCGCACTGATGCTGCCACCCTCTGGCAAGAGTTTGACGGCAGGCACGCGCGTGTCCAGCCAAGATCTTGGCTCTAGAGCTGCTGCTGCTGCTGGCAGATGTGGGCGGGCATTGTGTTTCTGTGCCCCTGCCAACAACGCTGTGCTTGCGCCTCGTGCAAAACGACACGGCGTATCATGATACAGCTGACGGGCACCTTGCAGGGCGCGTCACGTTGGCGCAAGCTGTGCTGCTGGGGTCTGATCTGGCCTGCGTGTACACGCACATGCGGCTCTCGGCGTTGATCACGCAAACGTCCCTTCTGTCAGCTGGCCGACCTGATCAAGCCACGCCAGGTCCTTTCATAAGCATGTTAAAAAAGTTTGTTTCTGTAGTTGCTGCTGCCCAGCTCGCTCGGCGGTTCCAAGGTTGCTGGGGTTCACACTGCTCTTTTGCTCCTTGGCAGCAAAAAAGCAAGCACTCTCCACGGCGGACTCAGCGCTTCATTCGCCCCTGCATTGAAGTACGCTGCTGGCATTTTATTTACGCAGATGCGGTAATAATCATGCCACCTCATAGACTGGGATGCAACAGCAACCTCGCGCAGAGGAAAGCAGACGAGCTGTTGCATGCTGAACGCTTCTTGCCCTCTCTTATCACTTGGCAACATATATTGGACGTCATAAGCAGCATTGGCAAGATGTATCAACGCTCAGCTGCTCTCTGGGCTTCCACAGCACAGACACAGGTGTCATGCGGCAGCTGCTGCTGCATAGCGATCTTCTCAGGCAGCTGTGCAGCTGCCTAGCAAAGCTGCTGCAGTACCTGGCAGCGGTTGACAATGCTGTGAACTCACAAGCCCCGTCACTGTCCGTTTTAGGGCAGCTTGCAGGCGCCATCACAACGCTGTTCAGGCCGCCGGCCTTTTACAACGATGCTGTGATCTATGCAGCATTCTTTGCAGCAGTACAGGAGACAGGTGAGCGATGTGCACAGGAAATCAATGCAGCACACCCTACTGTGGACAGCTGTTTCTGCCACCACAACTGGCCCGCACACAGCCCTGCACCAACAGCAGCAGCTGTCCTGCAGAACAGCAGCCCCTGCTGGTGCTTACAAGCACTGATACTGTCAGTGATCTGGATGGCCAAAGCAATTGTACTTATACAGGGCACCTTTTGATCGGTGCTTGTCCTTTGTGGTACTGCATGCATGCAACAGTAGGGCATCACCCGTCTTCAACCACACACGCTGCTCGTGTGCTCTACGCTGCGCTGCACCCGCATGCTGCAGGGCTGCTGCCAGCCATCTGCGCAGCTTGCCCTGTGCTGACAGCACTGCTGCACCCAGCCTCAGAGCAGCAGCAGCAGCAGCAGCAGCAGCAGCAGCAGCAGCAGCTGCCCAAGCCGGCAAGCATAAGCTGTGCTGCACTGGCTACACATGCCGTGATGCTGGTGTACATGCTGTACGTGAGGATGCACTCCAGGAGCAACAATGATGCGGATGTGCTAGCTACCACGACAGCGCTTCCAATGGCAGGCTTGCTGATGGCAGCAGTTCGGGCCTATCCAGCAAGCAGCAGCAGCAGCAGGAGGCAGGGCTGCAACACGCCACCCTTTAAGTGGCTTTGTAGACGCCTCGACAGGGCGTGTGCGCACGCATGGCGGCACGCTGGCTGCACACACACAGGCCCTCAAAGCAAGCATCAGCGGCGATGATATACGCGCAGCAGCTCAGCAGATCATTTACTCGCTATTGCAGGCAGTTAAGGGTGCGATGCTGCAGGATGCATCGCAAGGTATGAAGTTGCTGCCCCAGCTGACCCGCAGCCCACCACCAGCAGTGCAAGAGTTGATTGTTATGCTGTATGTGCATCTAGCATGGCTGGCCCAGCTGCAGCAGCACAAGCAGCGCAGCAGGCAGTTGGCAGCAACAATGGGCAGCCGGCAGCGGGGGCGGCAGCAGCAGCAGAGGCAGCCGCCGCCACAGCAGCAGCAGCAGCAGCAGCAGGTGCCGGCGTGGCATGAGCAGTTTCTGGCGGCTGTGGGTGCTGCCCTTTTGGACACTTCTAGCTGCGTAGTTCCGCCCGATTCCGCCTGCTTGTTGCTTAAGATGCGGTGCACCATGACGGCAGTGACCATGCTGTTCGTAGTTGTGGAGGCCCAGCGGAAGGGCGTCCCTGTGCAATGGCAGAGTATACAAAGCCTGCTGGTTGGCCGCAGCAGCAGCAGCAGCAGCAGCAGCAGCAGCAGCAGCAGCAGGGCTGATAGGGCTGATAGGGCTGTCAGCGGCGCTGCTGCTAGCAGTGACGCGCAAAACAGCAGCACCGGTTGCGGTCTTGCCGCTGGCAGTGGCGGCAATTGCAGCAGTGGCAGTGCTGGCAGCGGCAGCGGCAGTGCTGGCAGCGGCAGCGGTGCCGATGCCAGCAATGGTAGCAGCAGCAGCTGCAGTGGCAGTTCCACCAGCACAAGAGAAGCAGAGGGTAGCCAGCAGCAGCGAGGCAGCTGGAGGGATCGCATAATAGAGCTTGAAAGCAGGCTTCCCTGCCCAGAGGCGCTGCTGCTGCTGGTAAAAATCATGATGCTGGGTGCTGATGCCCCCGAGGAGGAGCACGAAGACATCACATTGACCGCCTCTCTGCGGCTGTACAGCCTCATGCCATCAGCAGCCGGGCCATCACAGGCAGCAGCAGCAATGGCAGCTGCACTGGTGCAGCCTGTTCTGCACCATCTGGGGCCATTGCTGATCCAACTGGCTGCTGGCAGCAGCAGCAGCAGCAGCCGAGCTACTACCACAGCTGCTGGCGGTATTCACGCAGCAGACGGCGGGCTGTGCTGGTACAAGAATCTGGTTAAACTGCTGATGGGATCGGGTGCGCCACACACAGGCTGTCAGTGTTTAGAGCTTCTTCGCACGTAAACCTGTATTTGGTTATGTTGGAATGGTTAACGCGATGGGGGCTATTGCTGTCTAGGGTTTTTAGGTTTGGGCAGTGCTACTCAAATGTAGGCCTGTCGTGACAAGTTGCTGCAGCTGCCAGCTATTTTGTATAGGTTCAATAACCCTTACCCAACACCGCAAGTTGCACCTGGCGTGAACCGAGAATGTGCACCCTGACTGCGGTTGCCAGACTCTTCATGCCGCACTAACGGTGGTGAAGCATCACATTGATACCCAGGTCCCAGTATACTACCAATGCGTCAGGTGCTGCAGCTAGTGTAGCATTTGCATTTCAGCCGAGCCCTCACTACACGCATCTGGTTGCTGCCACTTTAATCACTCCACTTGTCAAGACTGCCGCTGTGTCTTGCTGTCTGCAGGCTGCAACGAGGCGCTTGTGGCCGCCTACTGCCAGCAGCCTGAGCTGACCTGCAAAGCACTTGAACTGGCAGCATGGGACAAGGCAGCGGGTGACGCAGCTGATGTCATGGATTCAGCCTTCCCTTCAAACATCCTGGCCACAGCATGCAGAGCACAAAGGGAGATAAAGGGCCAGCAGCAGCTGAGTGACCATTCACAGCAGCAGCAGGACCATCACCAACAGCGGCGGCACCCACAGCACAGCAACGGGCAGCAGCCAGAGCAGCAGCGGCAGGCTCAGCAGGACCGGCAGCTGTTCGCCATGGCGGTCTCGGGCCACAAGTTGGCGTCACTTGTGCACAAAAGGCGGCAGCCACATAGCACCCACGAGTTTATAGCAGGTATGGCTGCAGCCAAAAACACAATGTCGATTGGGTCAGGGCTGAGCGGCGCAGCGCAGCAGGCACAGCCGGCTGCAGGAGATGCTGCTGCCAGCAGCAGCAGCAGAGCTTCAAGTCTCGGGTTTGCTGGCACTACCAGCATGGGGCTGCTGCTGGTGGCTAGGGGTTGCTGCTGGCGTCAAGGCTGATCGCTGGCGCATTCAGCACAGCAGGGGATGCTGTGCTTGGCCAGGCTGGCAGCAACAGTAGAGGCGGCAGCACAAGAGGAAGCAGGAGCAGAAACATAAGCAGAAGCACCAGCTCTAACAGCAGCAAAAGCAAAATGGAGGCAGAACAGGGGCCAGGAGCAGCAGCAGAAACATCACCAGCAGCAAACGCGGCAGATGAAAAATCTAGAAGTGGCTGAGGCTGCAGCAGCAGCAGCAGCAGCAGCAGCAGCAGCAGCACCAGCAGCAGCAGCAGCAGCAGCAGCAGCAGCAGCAGCAGCAGCAGCAGCAGCAGCAGCAGCAGCAGCAGCGCCAGCGCTGCTAGCACTCAATGCTCCTGGTGCATCATGCGACGCGCCAGGCGATTTCTTGGACAGCAGGGTGAAGGGGTGGCCTATCACGGTGCCTTGATTAGGCACAGTGCTGCCTTCTGCTGAGTTGCTTGGTGGGCCTGGGTCAGAGCAGGCTTGTGTTGCAGCCAAGCAGCAGCTGCTGGAGCTGCAGGGCCGCCTGCACCAGGACCTGCAGGGCGCCGTGGGGGTGCTGGACAGCAGCACTGACATCCGTGCTGGAGTGTTGCCAGCTGCTGTGGCTGCAGCGCTGCCAGCTATAGCCCAGCAGATGGCAGCACTCGGGGAGGCGCTGTGTGCGCAATGCCCGCTGGCCCACTGCTGCAACAACCCAAGTTGTGTGGAGCTGCGTGGGGCGAGTGAGCTGCAGCTGGTGGGAGGCAAGGGCAGCGTGTGCCGCCGCTGCAGGTGAGCGTGCAGCACTTTGGCTGTGCGTGTCAGTGTCATGCTTGTCAGGTGCTGCTACTTGGTGCCGTCAGTCAACACCTGGCGGTGCCCCCTGCTGCTTGCATTTGAATGCAACCACAATGGAATTCCTTGTCAGGATCGCTTACGGAATGCACACAGTGCAGCTGTGCCTGGCGCCTCGCAGCATGTTGGCTCAGCATCGCCGATGTCAGTTGCACAAAGCTGTCCAAGTCTGCAGCAGCTGTGCTCCTCCACCACTGGTACACGAGCTGTTTGTGCACAGCAGCTCGAACATAGGCGCAATATGTTGCAGGGCTCGAACTGCTGTCAACGCAGCTAGCGCATGCTGAACGCTGCACCTCGCTGCTGCCCGCTGCGCCCACTTGCAGGACTGCACGCTACTGCAGCAGGCAGTGCCAGCTGCAGCATCTCAAGGCTCACAAGCCAGTGTGCAAGAAGATCGCAGGACAGCCTGGCAAGGTTGCAGCAGCCGAGTCATCGCCAACGGAGTAGGCAACAAAGTGCGGAGTCGCTGCCGGAGCTGCGTGCTGTGAGACTGCCGGGGTGCAGATGCATATCCACCGGAAACGTCTGTAGGGATCCCGCATTCGCAGGTCCCAGGTTGCGCGTGATGCTGACCCTCAACGCTGCATGCTGGGCTTTTCTTTTATTTTGTGCGGTGCTGCTGCACCTGGGCTTTGTGCCCAGCTTGCGCAAGTCAGCACCGCCTGCCCAGCTGATGGAGTCGCATGGGTTGGAGGTGGGATCTTGCTGCAGGCAGCTGCGAGCTTATGCCGGGCGTGTCTGCTGGGTGTGTGGCGCAGCTGCAGCAGGTTGTTGCTCCTCATGTCCAGCCACCCCAGCCTTGACGCAGCTGCTGGGCTGCCTGCTGCTGCCTGGCTGTTGGGTGGTGCTGGTGCTGGTGCTGCTGCTGGTGAGATGTGCTCTGTGCTGCCATGCGTGATGGTGATCTGCACGAAGTGCTCCCCAGGCAGCAGGCCTATGCTGACCTGCTCATGGTTCTGCTGCCTGATGTGCTGCAGCTCAACTGCCAGCTGGTGCTGAGACTCCTGAGGCCTGCGGCCGTCGCGGGGTTCTCCATAGTCTACAATAGAGCAGGCGCCACTTGCATGTGTAGCCGCTAGCGCTAGCACTGTCTGGTTGTTGTAGTAGATGTATATGCTGGTGACACAGCTGGCGGCAATCCCGCCGTCACCAGCAGCAGCTGGTGCACTGTTGCTGGCCATCCACCTGCAGCCTAGATGCTGCTAGTTTGGCAGGTGAGGCAAGGCCTGCGTTTGTGGCTTAATGTGGCCGAAGAATCAGGTAAAGCTGAAACACCACCAGCAGTGTAGCGTTGTGTGGCAAGGGTGGTACTCAGTAAGCTTCACTGAGCGCAACGTCTAGCACTACCTTGTATGATAAATTTTCAGGACACTACACCTTATGGGCACGTAGGTTGCCATTGGATCATCGCCTGAACAAGCGTCTCGAAAAGTCCAATGACGAGGTGTTCAGAAGCCAAGCCGTCGTCAAGGCGTGTCATGATCAATTGGCCACGTTTTTAATCAAAAAAGTGATGCTGCCGGCTGACACGATCCTGGTTCAATGAAGAAAGGAACACGCCTTGTAATGCCGAACTAACACATGTGCTGTAACCATGGCTGTAACAGGGAGCAGCACCTTGTGAAGGGTTGCAGAGAAGCACATGTGCTGATGAAGGAGCAGCACACGTGCTGTGATGCGCAGCAGCACAACAAGCTAGCACGGAATGCAAGGGCACCTTGCACAGTGGCAGTGCAGCAACTTGCTGCAGGTGAGTCGCCCACAGCAGGTTGGGTTAATGCTACAAGCATGCAGAGTGGCTTATGGGAGACACGTCATGATCGTTACAGAAGCAGATACCGCAGTAAGAGGGTGCAGGCATGTACAGGCACTGTTGTGCACAGCCCGAAGTCTGAGGGGTCTGTTCATCTGCACAGCGTGCCAGGCTCACAAAGGGCTCCCCAGCAAATCATGCTGGCATAAGGAGACCTCAGGAGCTCTGCATATCCCGAGCTCGGGATATGCAGAGCTCCTGAGGTCTCCTTATGCCAGCATGATGTGCTGGGGCCTCTCGAGAGGCCGCTGTGTCGCACGGCTAGAGCAACCCCAACATTGGCACTGAACTTGTTGTGGTGCAGAAGTTGAGTCTTTGTCACACTTCATGTTTGATTGCCCTGCTACTTCTGCTCAGAGGGATAGTATGTTTGCTGAGATCAGATCCCTGCCTGGTTGCGCTGAAAAGTTGCGCAGCATTTTGTCCATGGCTGATTCGTCAATTAAGGTGTTGCGTTTTGTATCTGATGATATTTGGGGCAGTTCTGGAAGATGTCGGATGGTGTCACCGTGTATTGCTGCTTTTCTTGTCAAGTCTTGGGATGTGCGCAATGCATGCAAACATTCTGGAGCGGTGCTCCCTTCTCTTTCCGCTCCAGTGGGGCGCGGGGCCGATGGCGCTGATGCTATGGCTTGAATGGGTAATATGATGATGATTGGCACTGAATTCAGTAGAGCAACCCCAACATTGGCACTTCGAAGTGCACTGCAGGCATGCCGGTGGGGCGCGGGGCCGATGGCGCTGTTGCTATGGCTTGAATGGGTAATATGATGATGATGATGAAGTGCACTGCAGGCATGCAGCACCATGCACTTTGCAGTGCAAAAATCCAGAAGTTTATAAAAACAGGCACGCCATAACGTGCACGCAGCACTTGAGGCAAGGCACCCACACATGTGAAGAAGCAGCAGCACTCTACTCCACACATGTGTACTTTGAAGGGCAGCGATCAACATGGCAGCTGCACACTGCAGCTACACAAGCGAAATCAGGCTGCATCCCCGTGGTCAATTGCCTGCAAGCAGCCAGGCAATGACCCATCGGGAGGTCAGGCACACACGCCACAGCAAGAGCAGCAGTGGTGTTGTCCAATCACCTTGTAAATTTGTGAAGGGCACGGCACTAGCATGCAGCACGGCACCAATCACTCTGTGGCTAGCATGCACCCAACCCTACACAGACACCAAGGGAACTGTGCGCAGTTGGAAAACATGTCACCGACTTCACACATGCTTGTGTACTCCACAAGCAAGGAATCCTGTGGCATCAAAATCACTAGGAACACACGACAACAAAGCAGCACGCTGCCTGTATGCAGGCGTAACATGACATCAAGCGATGGGATAGGAACAGTACACGCACCTCACTGCCCTAGACAACAAGGTCACCATCATCAAGACATTTGTTTCAATGGTACACACGCAATGGTACAGACACACAACATAGCACACAGACAATGAGGCAAGTGGCACTTGCTGGGCCAAGCAGCAAATAGTACTACAACTAACTTTCTACGCGGCCAGCTCTTGCTGACCAATAGCAGCCAAACGTTTTACATTCACGCCATGCACGATCATATCTTCCATGTGCTGTTCACTTCAAGCATCTCAGGGTGCAAGCAGGGTGTGCTGTTGCGTGCCGCCAAGCATCACTGCATGCTGCAACATGATGGCGTGCCTGAGAACTTGTGCTGTAGACCCGGCTTTACAGCCAGTTGACAATGCACTATCAACGCGTCCGTACAGCATGGCGGCGACCTGCTGCAAAAACCACCAAGCACAAGCAGATATTGTGCTGCACATGCACAGTGCTTGTTTACCCTACGCCATGGAAATGTAGAAGCACCAAGCCCAAGCACTAATCAGGGCACCAGTAAGAAACCAGTCCATGCCAGTACAGAAGAATGTTTTCACTGGCCTATCACCTACTGCCCACCAGCACCAAAGTGCATTGGGTGAACTTGTTCAGTGCTAGAATAGGTACCGTGCACAATCCTGTGGTGGGAGGCTGTTGTGCTGCCTCCGCGCGTTGCTGAAGTAGTTTGCTGGTGCAGCCACCTTCAGCCACTCGTAAAGCAGCATGCAAAATGGGATAGTGATATCTGCCCATCATGCAACCCAGCTAAGCCAACAGCAACAGCTGAGCTTCCTGCCCAATAACTTGTTCTCTGACAGCACCCATGTGCGACCCTGCCCAGCCCGCGTGAAGTTGTGCAGGACACCCTGTGGTAGACAACCAACATGATAAGTCATGGCCCATGCCACAGCCCCAAGCCACTGTGTATGTATGCACATACACAACGCTCACACCTCGCCCAGCTGTTTTATCTTCTGTGGGTGCCAAACAAACATGCAGAGCAGCAAGTAGCCAACGCAGCACAGTTTCAGGCATCAGAAGCCTCAAATCCCGATACCACCCCAAGGAAAGCCAGTTTTGCAGACCACTTTGCTCATCAGAGCATGCCATTGATACAACATCACGGCAACATCCTCCCACTGCAGTGCAAAGCAAATGCGCAGCAGCAGGCAAAGGGCGTCAGGGCCAGTGGTCCCCGCCGCGGGACCCCCGGGGTGCCCAAAATCAGCATCCATCACCCAACCAAACATACTAATACAGCTTGCTGTACAGACTGAATGGACAGCCAAGTGATATGCAAATGCTATGCCACATCAGCAAGCCTCCATGTGTACCTGCAACAGCAAAAAGAGGCTGCAGCAGTCTGCTGCTGCATTGACGCCAACAACCGCAACAGCTCTTGAGCAGCAACCCTTGATGCACGGTTGCCAGAGTCAGGGTGAAGCTTTGCAGTGCTGGTCCTGCCCCGAAAGTGCAGCAGTGCTTGCTGCATACAATGCTGTGTCATTGCTGCTCCCAGGCGAGAGCAGCAGCCGCAGCCAGCTGCAACCGCGCCCGAAACGACGTAGCTGATGTACACAGCACACTGTGATCGCCTACATTGCATACACGACACGGCATCAACATGGCATCGCCAACAACCCTCTCAACCACACTGGACGCAACACCAATGCCCAACCAAGCAAGCAACCACTGCTCTGCCGTAGCAGTCATGGCAGCAGCTGCTGCTGGGCCATACACAACTCTCTCCAACAATGCTGCACTACCTTACACCGCCACAATCCCGACTGGATGCGGCAAAATGCAACGCAGGCAATCAAAGAGCAAAGGTTTCAAACCCTCGGCCCCTCCAAACCACAGTTCACTGCCCCTGACCGTTGCCGCTGTACCCAACTACAGCAAAGCCGCTGCACCACGCGCAGGAGCACGCAGTGCAGAGCACACGAAGATATGCACCAGAGGCAGCATATCCCTTTGCACTGTTGCTGCTGCTGCTTGCCATCAGTGCCGCAAAGTTGCTCGGCCCAATACTGTGGAGGCAGCAATCCCCCTTGCTGGGCCACTGCTGCTGCCGCAGCTACTGCCCCAGCAGTGCTGCCAGGGTGCTCAGTGCCTGCTGGCTCACATTGCGTGAGAAGCGCCCGTTGCCGTACACGCGGCGCTTGGGCGGCTCCTCACCAAAGCAGATGACGATGACGGTGACGTTGTCCCCACTGTGCATGCGCAGCGCCTCCGCCACCAGCTCCTGGGCACACCTGCGCGCAGGCAGGCGGGCGTGGGTCACAAACGTCCACGAGGGCAATGAAAGAGAGGATGCACATGTGCACGAGGGCTACGTACGAGCAGTGTCTACAAGGGATACGGCATGTAAGTACTCAAGGACTAGCGCCAACGAGGTGCAGGCGGATTGGCAGTGCAGTGCCACACATGTGGTGACACAACGATGGCTTGCCTCTGCAGCGGTGCAGCAGCACGCGCTGGGCGGGCTTCACCCAGCATGTGTTCACGCAAAGCAGGCACACAGGCACGCAGCCACCTACACCCACCAACAGAAATAGCTGCATGCTGCAATCACAGCTGCCAGCAACCAGCGCAGCGCTGGACAGCAAGCAATCAACATGCCACGCTGAGTGACAGGGTATTATGATGATGATGATGCCGCGCTGACGCACCGCTGGGGGTCGTTGTGCTCGCGCAGCCGCTGCCGCGCCAGCTCCACCGCGCGCTGCGAGGAGATGACGTCCCACAGCCCGTCACAGCCCAGCACCACAAACTCGTCGGTGGGCGCCAGCTCGTGCCGCGTCACCTCCGGCTCCGCCGTCAGCGGGCTGCTGCTGCTGCCGCCATCGCTGCTGCAGCCACCTGGCCCCAGAGCACCCAAGCAGATGTGCACATGAAGCGGGTACGATGAAGCACGGCAAGGACCCTTACAGGCACAGGACAGCAGCGCGAAACACAACTGCTTGTAGCAGCACCAGCAAACCTGCTGCTGCTGCTGCTGCTCTCGACGTGCATGGAGACTCTGCTTAAGCCCTTCCAGTAGCAGGTGACAGCTGCTGCTGATTGACACCAGTTCACTGCTCCTGCAGTGCAGCAACTTCACTGGCAGACACAATAGCTGCTGCTGCTGCTGCTGCTGCTGCTGCTGCTCAGCTTGCTGCCTCAAGACTCTCTCCCCACCAAACACAGGCGGGAGGCGGCTGCTGCTGTTCTGCATGCACTGCTCACCTGCAGTGCTGCTGCAGTGGCCTCCTTTGAGCTGGGGCAAGTGGAAGTCACCGATGGCACGAGCCACGGCGAGCTCCCCACACAGCCGCCCCTCGCTGCACACATAGCCGCCACACAGCTCGATGCGCCGCCTCTCACACGGCTCTTGCGGCTTGTGGTCGCGTGTCAGCTCAATGGCCTTGCCATGCCTGCTGAGCACTGCACGGCTGTCGCCGGCGTTTGCGACGTACAGCGTGCTGCCCCACACGACAGCGGCGAGGGCTGTCGTGCCTGCGCTGTCATACGCGGCTGCTGCGCTGCTGCTGATGGCAGCTAGGTAGTCCTGGTCGATCTGCATGAAGGCGTCAGCCTGCGGGCACATTGTGCAGTGGTGCGGCAGTCGGGACAACTTTACAGCTGTGACAAACACACTTGCACACGATGTCACACAACTGGATTGCCTGAACTGCGTCAGAGGACATGATACACACCCCAGCCAACAGGCTGGCAGAAGGGAATCAAGCTGTGGTCACAAACCGCAGAAAGGCATTGCTAGGCATGCTATTGCGCAGTTTATATACATTGCTACAGCAGCACTGGGATTGACGCGCCAGCACACTTCCATCAGGGAAAACCGCCACGCACCAGAGATGCAGGAATGTCTGCAGGAAAGCAAGTGTGGCCAGTCACTCCCTCCAAGATGCGCGAGCTGGCAAACTCTGCTGCATGGCTGCCACAGTGTCCATCAAACACCTGCAGGCGTTCAAACAGCTAGTGAGGTGCATGCAAGCGCACAGGGCCTGCTGCGCAAGCATATGGCCGTCTGTGGGGTGGCCTGGCTGCTGACCATGCATGCAGGTATGGAAACTGTTGGCTGCAATGTCGGGGCACCCGGGACCGACAGAATGTTGATTATGTATACCATGTGCGGCTCCTGGACGCCAAACGCAGCTTACCGCATAGAGGGCAGTGACGTCGGGCATTGTGTCAGGTAAGCGACCTGGACCTGGACTTGGCCCAGCTGCCAGCGACAGCACCAGGCTGTCGTGAGTTACCGCTGCATCCTCCATGTTACGCCGTTGTCCTTGATCTGCAGCGTGACCACTTCTGATGATGGTATGCCGAGGTGGCGATGCCTGCAACAACATGCGCTGTGAGCACTCATAGGCCCGGTTCAAGACATAAAAAATCAAGTCCCAGGTGTAAAAGCACCTTTGGGCTGCCATCCTCGCTTTCGCTGCCTGACGCGGCAAATCGCACTGCTTTTGCAGTGCCCTGGTCCTTGAGCTGCTCGCAGTCGAGCCTTCTGCTCACGTCCTCTAACCGTTTTGCTACAATTGCTTCGAAAGGCTCTAGAACCATCAGACACAGCTATGCATGTTTGCCGAAATTATGTGGGAGTGTGCGTGCAGAAGTCTCAATGCGACCAAATAGAATTGTTCCTTTTTACGTTGAGCAGATCTTGGCTACGTCATGGCGCTTGAGGGCTCACATAGTGCTAAAAGGCAGGGAGTTGTTGTGACAACATGGAGCCCTGCACCCTCGATGCCTTGAACTCTATAACCCCCCCTCCCCCTGCGCCGAGGTGTACATTGCTCTCTCGTATAGCATGCCGGCAGGGGCTTTTGCCAATGCAACCTGGGTACTCTGGTGGCCAAGTTCATCCACAGATCTCGCTTGTCATTGGACATGTGCTTAGGCTTAGTCGTCGGTCCTGTGGAGTACGAAAAATGCTGTAACAAGCAGGCAGATGCCATTTAGTTCATTTGTGGAAGTGCTGTACCCAGGCTGGCACTCACCACTCCTGCAGGTGCACACCAGCCTGTTCAAACAATCAGGGACAGGGAGCAACAGTTGTAAAGCGGGAGCAACAGTGCTGCTGAGAGATCAACAGCCTGCATGTACAGGGTTGCAGGAAGACACACTTTGCAAAGCACAATGCAGCAAACTTAGCACTCACATGCTCGAAGGGGCCCCCACCACCATGGCTGAATCTTCTTGAACCTCAAATCTCTGCGTCTACTCCTTGCTAGTTTCTCTAGTACTACCTGCGCTCAAAATGGAACCTGGTCTGCATGACGAGACAGTCTGCATGACGAGACAAGCGAGCGAGCAAAAAAAGACACGTTTAGGAACTCGATGTGGACAGTTACAAACCGTCTGTTGCGCAGATGATGAAACCCTAGCACTTGCAGAACTGGCAAAGCACATAAGCACCCAACAAACAAGGCTGCTGCCAGCAGTGCCTGAGTGCTGTGCTAACATTAATGGTGCAAGTTGGGTTCTCACTATAGCGACACACATGGCACTCTGATTCAGCAGGATGTCCTGACTGCGGGACCAGCACCAGCCCTGCAGGTAAATCAGACATCATACAACCATCCCAACCACCCACCGCTAACAACATCCCCCCACCCCCACCCCTTGCATCCAACAACAACAGCTGCCAGCAGCCGCTGCTGCTGCCCACTGCTCCGCTAAGAACCCTTCCCACCAGCCCAGCCTGCACGTTCACCATCCGGTGCGTGCACTGCTGCTAGCTGTACACCTGCTGCTGCTGCTGCTGCTGCTGCTGCAACTGCGGCTGAAGCATACACTGCTGATGTCGATGCTGACGCATTCAGCGCATGTCCTGCATCAGCAAAAGCCTTGTGCATTGCCACCGCGTCATATCTATGCTGCTGCCTCTGTTGCCTCTGCTGCCTTTGTGCCGCTCTTCTTCTTGCTGCTCTTCCTGGGCTTCAGGCTGGTGGCCAGCAGCTGCAGCAGCTCAGCATCCTCCACTTTCTTGTCTGTCTCAACCTTCTGCTCTGGTGCGCTGGTCACCTTGTCGCTGCCATTAGGCATCAGCAGCACTGTGCCCTTGATCTGCAGTGCAAAAACGGATGGGGAAACCCTGATCAGTGAAATTGCAACAGGCTGTAACTACTGTGGTCAGGCTCACACTGGTGGACAGGAAGACATAGTGCCTGTGTTTATGACCAGAACACGCTACTTAGCTGTGCAGGATGCCGCCGGCCTGCAGCAGCACCGCCTGCAGCAGCAGCACCTCTCATCTGCACTGAAAACAACACCACACACCATCATGATGGCATCAGCCACTTAGCTTGCAGCTGCCCTCTGATGACTCCCGACACCCTGCAGCACACTGCACCTCCCCAGCCGTCCGATTGCACATGGCGTGGTCTGGCCAGCCAGGCCGACAGCTCTGCTGCTGCAGCGCCAGTACCACCAACAAGATGCTGACGTGCATGTCAGCGCGCACCTGTGCCACCAGGTCCCCCTGCTTCTCGTGCAGCACCGGGTACGGGTGCAGCAGGCTGTGGCTGAGGCACTCCACCAGGCCCAACCGCAGCTGGCCCTCGCTCAAGTCCTGCTTGGCCTCGCCCTCAGCACCCTCCGTCAGCGCCCTGGCCAGCAGCAGCAGCAGCAGCAGCAGCAGCAGCAGCAGCAGTGAACAACAGCAGCACACAAGGGTTAGCTGCTTGGTGTGATGAGCAATTCCCTACTAGCAAACCATGCTGCGCTTGGGCCAGCTTTTGCGCCACATCAGCGCTTATGCACACGGAAAAGAGTACAAGTGTCACCACTGCTCCATGGGCGACAGCGATGACACGCAGCACAGCACAGCAGCGCACCTGATGGTGAAGGGCATGGTGGCGACTTCTTGCTGATTTCGCTGAACACTGCGCGGCTGGCCTTCAGCTTGAGCTTGTACTCCACGTCCAGTGCGCGCTTGTACACGGTGGTCTCCTTCTCGTCAAGCATGCGGGGCTTGCCCTCGCCTGCAGCACACGGCGCCAACACAGCCAAGCGTTCAAGCAGTAACACAAAACATACAAAGCCGTTGCGCGGATCATCGTGCTGCCTGCAGGGCCTGCTGCTGCTGCTGCTCATTGTGACCAGCTCCCCAACCCCAATGTGTGCAGCATGAGCAGAACTTTGCAACACATCTCAGGAAACAAGCCACACAGCGCAAAGAGACAATGCCGTCCAGGGGCTGTTGCACGGCTGCTGCTGCTAGCCTGTTGTGGGGCTGTTGCCATGACTGCTGCTGCTCAGCTGTTCTGCAGCTGTATCCATAGCTGCTGCTGCTGCTGCCCGTTTCTCGCACCTGAGCTGACCACAATGTCGATGGCGTACACCTCATTTGGCTCAAACTCCTGGTCCTCGACCTTGTGCTCGGGTGAGGGCTTGTTCAGGATGACCTGCCACCAGCAGCAGCAGCCAGCAGCAGCAGCAGCAGCAGCAGCAGGAGTAGCAGTTGAGCAATGACATGAGAAACAGGGATGCCAGAACTACTGCATACTGCTGCATTACAGGCCTAGATATTGTATAACTGCCAGCCAGCTGCTATTCGGCCACATGCTCCTGCTCCTGCTGAGTGATGTACCAGGAATGAGCCGAACACAGTGGCTGCGCACCACCTCAGCAGAGGACATGTCTCTGCGCATGCTGCAGTGCTGCTGCGCACCTTGTTGCCGTCAATGACAAACTGCTTCATCTGGTGGCTCATCACGCCTTCCACCAGGGCCACGCCAAACGGCTCCACAGCAGCTGCCAGCTTGGGGGCGACGTCAGACACGCGCTTGCCTGTGTGTCAAGGCAGCAGGCAGGCAGCCAAGCCAGGTGCGGGAAGCTTGAGGACACGGCTGGCTGCACAGCTTCTTGTGTGAGCCGGCAGCACTGCTACTTGCTCTGCTGCTTCTCCAGCCAGTACAGCCGTTGCCAGCTGCCTCAGATTCCACGCATTATTGACCAGCAAGGCAAGTAGCGATGCTGCTGGCCTGGCAGCCATGCCTGCAGCATGCTCAATGCACAACAGCGAGCCGCCAAGCCACCGTGCAGGACGCTGCGGTAGTTTCTCAGGCTGCTCACAACTTGCTCTCAGCGGAATTCAAAACCATGCAGCACTGGAGCAGAACACCCAGCCAACGGATGCCAGGTGAGCTTTGAACAGCCCAGGAACGCGTACCTGGTTTGATGAGGCGGATGGCTGCATTGAATGCTGTGCGGGCTGCCTCCAGCAGGTCAGCTGCCTTGCCGGTGATGGGTGTGTCAAAGCTGGTCCCAACCAGCACAGTCTGGGCCTGCGTGGAAATGAAGCCGTCTATGTGGCAGCCAAGGTCGCTGCAGCAGCACAGCAAACAGACACGCAGCCACACCAGACCAGACAAGCAGTGTCAGCAGAGGCTATGATGCAGTGGCTGTGATGGATGAGGTGGCTGCAAGAGAGCGCAGGTCAGTCTGCTGCTGCTGCTGCTGCTGCTGCTGTACACTCGACTACTGGGAGCAGTACACAACAGCTGACGCATACAACATTGCCTGTGACAGCAAGCAGCCGTGTTTGGATGCTCCTGCCAATTGCGCTTCGAGCACCAATAGCCTTGGTGCAAGCCTGCTGCCGTGCTGCCGCTGCCTGGCCCAGAAAGCTGCTGCTGCTGCTGCTGCCTGCTGCTGCTGCCGCCACTCACATCTTGACCAGGTCGCCGTCCTTGACAGTCAGTGGGTTGTCAGCCAGCGGGCTGAAGTGGCCCACGATGCTGCAGGCAGCAGCACGAGTGACAGGCATCAGCAGGCCTGCAGGTTTACATGTGAGCCTGCACAAACTGATGTACTGCTCTGTAGACAGTACTGCTTCGACGGCAGCACAAACGATTTGCTTAACAAACAACATGCAATCAGCGGCGGCACGGTCGGCTTGCCCGCCAACAGTGTGTAGTGCGCAAATATGAGTGCATGTGTTTCCTGGTCTCGCACTCCGCCAACTGGGGTCTCACCTGTTTGGTGACACGCAGGTAGGAAAAGCCACACCCTTCTCGATCTGCTTGCCCTTGAAGGACTTGGCACACTCCCTGCAAGAGATAGAAGTAGACGCGCGCGTGGTGGGGTTCTGCAGCCTGCTGCTGAATCAACAAGCTGCTGCATGCACTGCTGCGTGTCAGGGATATGTGATGGAAAGCAAAAGCAATCAATTGTAAACAACTGCTGGGGTCAGTTGAAGCCATTCAACAGCTGTGAAGCTGCTTCATGATGATGGTGCCTGCGGTCCATAGCCACTGTAGCAGAAGCAGCAGCAGTGCTGGCTGTAGGAAGCAGCTGCTGCACACGCACTTGTTGATCACGTCGTCGCCCACTTTGCAGAGGTCTACCACCTTGGCACCATCCTTGCAGGCCTCAATCACAGCAGCAATGGCCTCTGCAGGACAAACGCCGAACGTAGCTGTCATAGACTGTGCACGTCACAGCCAGCCGGCTGCCTGAGCCGCCGTTTGGCAATTCGAAGCAAAGCAAATAGCATTCTGATATCAATCAGCTGATATGACGCAACAATGGGGCTGCAGACATCTCGAGAGTTGCGGCTAGTGTTGATGGCTAAACGCTCTTGCCCCGGGACGGCGCATATCAAAGAGGTGGAAGCTAGCTGGACACCAAAGGTAAGTAATTACGACTTACTGTTGCAGATCTCGGCGGCAGCCTTGTACTTGGTGACTACCTTGTCGTCTGAGAGATCCAGCTCCTGGTCCTCGTGCTCAGACATATTTAAGTTTTGTTTGTGCTTCGATATTATGCAATGTGCGTGTGTGGTGGGCACGAAAGGGGAGTTGCCTTGGCTGGCAGCGTACTTGCATTGCCAGGACAGCAGCGGGCGGCAGACAGACCGTCGCTGTACCGGGTATGCCAGGCGTGGCTGTAAAGCGGCCTATGACCCACGTCAGGCCAATCAAACCACAGCACGGCACGCATTATGTTGTTTTAGGTATGCTTTCTGCAATACACATGTGATGGGTGTTCCTGTTACTGGCAAAAGCAGTCATCAACCATCGCACATGTGCGGGTTGGCTTACTCATACAGAGTAGTGTCATCATTGATAAGGGTTGCAAGAAGACATGTATCACACATTATGATGCAGGAAATGCGGCACTCAAATGCTACAGGGGGGCCCCAGCCACCATGGCTGTCTTGAATTAAAGAGTTCTGCTTCTACGTCATCCTCATCAAGAGAGTAGTGTCACACAAGACTATGTTGGCTTGCGGCGTCACTTGTTGCACTGATTGCATGTAGTTTGGGTGAAATGTGTCTTTTAACGCCATACAGTGTCAGGAGCGATTGAGCTAGTGCGTCAGTGTTTGGTGTTGAGGTGGCACCGCCCACACCTGACGACACTGCCTTGTCACGGCTCGCTGGGCTAGTGCCTGAGGCAGGTTCAGTCCTGTACTGCTGCATTGTATTGTATTGTAAAGGGTTGCAGAGAAGACACATTAGACACCTCTCACATGCCTTTACTATGGTGATGGTGGCCTGGCAACAAGGACGCGCGGTGTTGTCAGACATCCAGCAGCGCTCTACGGCAAGGACCAAGTGTAGTGTGGAAGTTGCAGCATTGTGCTGTTGCTGTGCGCTGCTGTTGGTTGTTACATTCCAGCCGTAACACATGCACAGATCTGTGCCTGCCTATAGCCAGCGCACCCGCCACAGCCCACTGTTGGGTGTTTTTTGTCGGTGCTTGTGATGGGAGGTGCTTTGTTACCTGGCTTGTTATTCTTGGTGTTGTTACCACCGCTGTGCTGCATCTGCATGCCCCTGTCTGGACGGAGTTGCTTTGATTTTTTTACTATACGTCAGCTGTGCTTTGCCATGCTTGTTTGAGTGTCATGTCTTGCTTGTGCCTCGGTCTTCCCTTGGGGAGGGGGGAGAGAGCTAGGCTACACACAGCGCTAGCACTGAGCAGATGTTACGGTTTGCACAGATGCAGTATGTTGTGATCTTCAGGGTGAATAGGTATTGCAGCTGCTGTGTGCATGCCTGCTAGGAAGTGTGTCAGCCCGAGGCACTACGCTGTGAAATGACGCTGTTATGTCAGTGTTGCTGGGATGAGTCAGTGTTACAGTTACGGTATGTGTGATGACAGGCCGGCTTGGCAGCAATAGGAAAAGATTGGAGAAAAGAAAGTATGTTGCGGCGCTGCCTAAGCGTTTGCAGACGGTGTGGTCGTCTAATGCCACAAGGTAACAAATCCAGTGCTACACAAGCTCCTCAGTAGCCAGGCAGCGCAGTACTAGTGTTATGATGGTGTGACATGACGCCCTGACGGCCAAACACCGGTGTGAACACGGTAATTTGCAGTGACTGCAGTTTATAGCTCACTCAAAACCCGGATGTACCATGCATGCACTTGCCTGTACATCGGCAATGATATGATTGGCAATGGCCAAACAGCACAACATTGAACCTGTTATACCACATATTCAGGCCGCTGATCACAACAAGTGGTGCCCTCGACGCGTCTTACAACGCTCCACACTCAAGCTACAGCACCCTTGCTTACACTGCGGGTACCAAGAGCCGCCGCTACATGATACTGCTGTGCTGCCACCATATTGGGCTCAGAAACCTGGAAGGCTGGGAAGCCTGAGTTGCCGGCAGTACCATGCTGCCACCATATTGGGCTCAAAAACCTTGGCCAAAAGCATTGCTGCCCTGGCTTGATAACATGACGGTGATGGGGCTGCAGCGCCTCACTCCACCTCCTGCAGGTAGTCCTGCACCTCAGCGCTCGTCAGGATCTTGAACTTCCTGTCTGGCCCGATGATGCCCACCTGGCAGCGGCAGCAGCAGTCGCAGCAGCAGCAGGGGCAATCCCCCGGCAGCAACAAAACAAGCGACTGTCAGCAGTGCTGGTAAGCTCATGTAGCAACATATATTTTCAACTATGCAACAACTCATCCATACCAAGGACCCAGCACTTAAGCACGACACTCATTACCGCATGGTACTGCCGGCAACTCAGGCTTCCCAGCCTTCCCTGCTGATCAGCGCCAGCACCCCGCGCACGTGCTGTGCCACTGTAAGAAACAGTACCACACACACATGGATCTTGCTGCATAACACCTGGCGTTCAACACTTGCGTGGACTCTCAGCAGCGCAATGTGCAATGCATCCTCCAGGGCTACACCAATGCTGGTGACCACCATCTGGCCCTCAAGCTCACTGCCAAGCTAGCCACACTCCACCCCCAGTTACTCGCGAAGCAAGGGCCAGGACACCCAGTTAGCCGATCAGCCAGCCAACCAACACAGCCGATGAAGCAACCAACAAAGCAGGCAACCAGCACAGCACGCACCTCAATGTTGCTGCCTGACACCTGCCCCTCAAAGCCCTCCTTGAGAGTGAGCAGCGCGGTGTGCACTGCATCCTCCAGGGCCATCTCGTCACTGTAGCGCTTCTCAAGGAACGTCTTGGCATTTGTCATGTTCTTGCCGATAGCGCTCGCCTGGCAATGCATACGGAACACAAGCAGCAGGTTGTGGGACCTTGAACGCAAGCCGGAGAGGACAGACCTTGAACGCAAGCCGGAGAGAACAGCATGTTTAAACAAGACGGTGTCAATGATGCACGCGCACCAAACGTGTTGAATGCATGGCTGTTGTTGCAGCGCGTTGTGTTGCCACCCTTTACTTGAACACAACTCCTGCCACGCCTGGTACCGCAGACAACACCATACGGCCCATGCACTGCACCCCTGTTTGCTGCACTGTCCTGCTCTTGCATGCGCAACATCTGCTTGCATGATGAACAGCAGCAGCTGGCCCCAGTGATCACAACATTGCAAGTACAGCTCAGCCGATGGACAGCGCTGCTCCCACCTGCCATGCGAAGTAGGAGCCGCTGGGGTCAATCTGGTACAGCTGCGGGCCGTTGTCATCGTACCCCGCCAGCAGCAGAGACACACCAAACGGCCGCACACCTCCCGTCTCTGCACAGCAGCAGCAGCAGCAGCAGCAGCAGCACTACCACAATCAAATTCAGGAGCAGCAAGCCCAGCAGAGGCATCAAGGTTGCAGACACTGCACCCAAGCAGCGCGGTGCACCGGTGCAAAGGAAATCGCTGGATGTAATGTACACTTCCAGGTAACAATCAATTCATGATACTAGCGAGTTTGAGGTGCCATGTAGGCTGTGTGTGGCTTGGCCATTACTGCCACTTCAAACATGCCAGGCTGCTGCGGGGGCTAATGAGGGTCTGCCAACGGGTGCAGAACCACTCAGCAGAGCTTACAACATGCAACATACGGGACCACAGGTCAAATTGCAACGTGATGCATGCATACAGCATCTGCCACCTAAGTAAAGCAGATGCCAAGCAACACACAACAGACTAGGTGTGTGAAGCACAACTGCCGTCATTGCCGCCCTCAACGTACACCTGACAAGAGCTGCACACAGCCAAACAATGAACATGTGTCATACACGTGTGTTGTTGGCTAAGCCAACACCTGCAGCCATGCAATGGTGCTCGTGCCACACTGCCTAACACGGCCCTCACCAAAAACAGACTGCAACAGCAGTAGGAGGGACGAAGGTGCCAAGCACAGACAGCTACGGCCACACAACAAGCGCAGCTACTGCTGCTGCTGCTGCTTGCGTGCGGGCATGTTTGATGTATCAGCATCCCACCCCCCTTGAGTCTGCACATGCTGTGGCCGCACACACCCCTGCACTCACGTGTGAACTCCTGCATGACTGCTGCCGTCTCCCGCACCAGCTGCGCCACCGGTATGTGCTCATTGTACAGCCGGTGGTAGGCCTGCGCTGTCTTCCGCGCTTTGCGTACAAGCACTCTGTAGTCTGGCCCCATGCCGCTGTACACAACACCTATGTTTGGCGTGAGCATGGCTATCTTCTGCACTGTGCTGTCATCCACGAGGATGCTGGGAAGCTTCTTTTCTGTTGCTATGACGACCCCATCTGTTGCTGAGATGCCCAGCGAGGTTGCGCCTGCTGCTACTGCGTTGAGTGCATACTCAATCTGCACCAGCTTGCCGCTAGGGCTGAAGGTGGTGAGAGAGAATGAGTACTGCACACAAAACAGGCACCAGCAGTGAAGCAGGGCATGAAAGTCTTGATAACGTGCCATGTAGAAGGATCAGGACTATTGAAGGGTTCACAAACAAGGGAGGCAAGGCATGGATCATGGGTACTGCTGCAAGCAGCAGTTGATACAGGTTGAGGATGATCCAAACCAGCTGGCATACTGCGAGCTGAGTGTTTTAGAGGCATTCACCTGTGACTCTCCCATGGCTGATTTACGCTGCTACAGCTGGTGCTGGCTGTCTTGTCGAGCAAGAACCGGTGCACAACGAGAGACGTCCGATCCGACACACGAACAGCTGTCAGTGCGCCAAAGTTTTGCCTTTTGAAACGAAAGTAGAGCTCAGCTTGACAACAACGGCGCTGCCGCTCCCTGCTTACACGCATCATGTCATGTTCGTCTTTGCACCCTGCACCCTGTGGCAAGCCTGGCCAGATGCGTCAGGTGCCAGTTGCCTGTTTGCAACATGCGCCACGCCATCAGCCCTTTGTACTGTGATGCTACAACAACAACGCTGTTGCACCTCCATACAGCGCTTGGCACAGGCAAGGCTGCCACACATGCATGCAGTACAACATGTCCCGCTTGACCTTGCCGGCATGCCCTTGCGCAAGGAAGCTCACTGTGCATGATGCCACGCTTGCCCTTTTCAGTGCAATGGGTAAATGAACAAGTGGTAATTTCCAGCTCAGAATCTAATACCAAATACCAAATACCAAAGTAGGGCCACAGGCCCACCCACTAAGGAGCCAAACAAGGCTCATGGGTCCCACAACAGCCAAGGAGTAAAGATTCAACCAACTAATCCGAGGACTCAACACGTTCGGAAAATTCTGTCTCTGAGGCACTTGTGTCACTTGGGAGCACAGCATGCGCTAATCTGAATAAAGAATCAATGGCTTTGTTGCCCCCCCCCCCTCCCCGCTGCACACACTATAAAGGACACAGCACTGCATGCATGCACACACTATGTGGGTGGGAGTTCTCCTATTTAGCACGTGCTGTGCACTGTGACTGCATTGCACGCAGTCACTGCTGCTGGCAGCAACTGGCCGCAATCGCGGTTATTGTACAGTATTTGTGGATGTGCTTTGGACAATGTCATCAAAGCTGCCACTGAAAGGTCCCTGCACACTGGAGATTTCCTGCTCACTTTTCTCCACAACAGCTAACATCTCGTCATCTGACTGCATGCGTGCATAGCTCCTGTTACTGCTGTGTGTTTGAATACTGGCCGTCAGCTCTTTCAAATTAGACTTGACCTCCAGCAAGATGCTGCTAAAGCCGTCAAAAGGTGCCTGCAAATAAAGGGCAGAGCAGCAACCATGTAACAAAACAGCAACCATGTATGGTGGTGAAGTGTATGTATGGAAAGTGGCAGTTGCAGTAAACATACCTTTTGCTTCGTCAAGTTTGTCCTGTGCTCACCTTGCTGGCTGCTGTATGCGCATTTGGGCTCACGCCTATTGCATTTGCCAATGGATTGATTCCCCACGAGGCTGCGGCTGCTTGCACTGGCAGCTGGCACTCCATCTGCCGGTGCTGCTCTCTGCGGCTGCTGCTTTTGTTGAGGTCACGTATTGCTGCAGCAGCACTGGGATCAAGGCTGCCGTTGTCATTCTCCAAGCTGGTGCAGCTGCTGCTGATGCCCCCATTGCTGTTGAAAGTGCTCAGCTCCATGTTGCCACCAAGCAAACAGGCCTCTGCACGGTGCGGTCGGGCTTGCAGGAAACCAGGCGCCTGAGCAAACATTGTTTGGTGGGGCAGCCGGCGGCAGCACCTGTCAGTTTAACACAGCTGCAGCATGACACCAGCCAGCAACCAGGGAGCTGAGTGGGTGCATGATGCCACCCTAACGCCTTGCACGGAGTGCATGCATGCCGCCGGGCTTTCAGCTAGTCGGGACCTGCACATACATAACTGGCAAGCATGTACGCCAAGAGCCAGGCAGCCTTGCATGTTCGCTGTCTCCTAGACAGCAAGCATGGTGCCAATTCTAAATCAGAAGCGGCGCCTGACCATCAAAGCTCTTGATGGTCAGGCACCAGCGCTAACTCACCCCTGATGCCCCTCCATGGCTTTGGTGTGTCAGTGCGCCGTACCTCCCAGCCAGCGTGGCAACCTGCAGCAAGCAACCAGCCACAAGTATCCGACATAGCCCAGGTGGGCGGTCGTTGAGTGCATCGCAGCGCGCATACAGAGCAGCAGCACAGTCTGTGTGGGTTCTGTCCAGTCATGTGCAGCAGCACTACAACACCTTGGCCAAAGCGCAGACACACGTCAACGCATGTCGGGCAACGCGTACGCCCCTGGTGACCAGCACAGGCTCAAGCACACTGTTGGGAGACATAACTTGATCGCCCAGCTGCCTCAATGGCACAGTTGTGCCATACGTATGGCTACGAGCACAAACACCAACCTTGGACGAGCAACATGGGGGAGCCATAGGCTAATAGGATAACAACCACATCTGTCTAAACACGCAATTGTACCCACACTTGCATCCCCGCACACACGTACTCACACAACCGCGTATCAACACCCAGAGCGACTTGCCTTTGGCGAGCTGTACAGGTCGGCCATGGGCATGGTGAACAGGCTGATGCCAGGCATGTCCTCACCGCCCAGGCCCAGCGACAACCGCGTCGCAGCCGTCTCGTCCAGGCTGAAGTCTGCCGCAATGCGCCGCGATAGCGAGTCGACCTTGCAGCGCAGCCGTTGGCTGGCTTGACTGCAGAGTGGCGGCATTGGAAGCACACGGGGAGAGGCAAGAGGTACAGCGATATTGAATGCTAAGCCACGTGCAGGCTCTCTGCTGATCTGCTGGTGTGCGATTCTCTGCCCCAGGTGTGCTGAAGCTGCAGATAGTGGAGCTACCGCTCAATGCATGCTGCCCATGCATACACACCCATCTGCCAAAAGCAAGTCATAGTTATCATCGACTTACCGCCTCTGCCTGGCCAAGGCCTCAGTCGCGCCCTGCTCCAGCGACAGCCCAGAATCAGGCAGCACCTGCACACCCTGCGCGCCAGCAGCGTCACCAGCTGCTGATTGGCTCTGCTTCCCGCCAGCACCCACACTATCCCAGAGCTGCTGCAGCCGCAGCCCTGCAAGCGCCCTGCCCAGGCTGAAGCCGCTGCCGCCAGTCCGATTGCCAGCAGTGCCATGTGAGGGCTTCCGGCCTGCGGACAGCAGCGACTGCTCATCGTCCTCCCAGTCGCTCTCGTCGCTGGCTTGCATTGGTGGGTGCAGCTCCGAGTGCGAGGCTGAGGAGGCAAGGAGGAGCTTGTGTTGGCTGCCTGGGGTGTCTGCAGGACATGCAGTAGGTGCCGCGGCAGGCAACAGTTGCTGGGGTCAAGCTGGGGTCAGCGGCAGCCAGCAGGGCGGGTGGAGATGCGGCACGCAGAGAAAACTTGGAGTCGGCACATGATGGCGTCGAGGCTTGTACACAGCGGTGCTGGCGCCCTGGGGTGTGTGCAAGCTGGCATGGAGGGTAGGACGGCATGCAGCGAGGGCAGCAGCCCATGGTGGCTAAGCGTACTTCATTGTGCGGCACATGGCCATGCCCAGCATTCGCTGGCATGCAGTGTGCAATGCCAACAGTGAATCTGCACAGAGCCTTTCTACAGGACTGACAGCCAGCAGAGCCAACCGCCGGCATACACAGTGGCGGCCGCGCTACGGCAATCGCAGGCTTCCAGTGTCGGAATGCACACGCACAGGCGCGACAGACAGCCCCAGCAGCACGCACTTGGTACTGGTGCGGCCAGCAAGCTGTTGCTGCCGTCCGGCTGCGTGTCTGCGGCCGTGCTGATGCGTCCAGCGGCAGCAGCCTCATCGGTGCCATCCAGGCTGCTCTGCAGGTAGGCCACCTTGGCATGTGCCGGCGCATCTGCCACTGCACTTGCTGGCGGGGCGGGCGCTGAGGCTTTTGTGAGCAGGAACACGCCAACAAACATAACCTGCAGCAGGCGGGTGGGCAGGGCATGCAGATGCAATATTGCCGTACCGAACTGTCACCTGTCGCCCTGTCCGATGGTGATGCGTGCGTGCCGTTGCAGGGAGTTGCGTACTTTGTGGTGTAAGGTGTTCCTGCTGCTTGTGCGCCCTCCAACAGCACAATGAAGCTCACTGCCTGGTGTACAACAGAACAACAGCTGGACACTTTCAAACTGCACAACGAAGTAGGCTCGCAAGGTGGCAGACACAGCTCCAAGAGCTGCTGGTGCCGCCGTCCGCCACTCACCGCCACCCCCAGGCAGAACATGGCTGCCGCCGGGGCGTGCATCTCCTGGTACTCCTGGAAGTACAGCATGCCGCTGAGGATGCTGAACAGCGTCCAGCAGATCTGCAGCGTGGGCACAATCACCATGGCCGGGAACATCTTCAGGCCCTGCACACAGCGGCAGAAACTCCCAAGCGTGGAATGCGCTGATCCAGGTGACCGGCAGACACCAGTTACGGTTGCACCGTACCATCACTACATGTCCTGTGGGGTGTTGGTGCAGGTCAACCTGCCAACAACCTGCTGCTGCTGCTGCTGCTGCTGCTGCAGGGGCAGGGGCAGACCAGGCGCCTGCCGCTCACCTTGTTCAGGCGTGACACCCAGAAGACGGCCGTGAACAGGAACGCAGGCAGCACCAGCCATGTGAACCACTTGGACAGCTGCAGGGGCAGGCAGACGGCAGCCGATGCCAACGCAGAAAGACGTCTGCTGTCCGCTTGTAGTGGCTGTGAGCTACTAGCCAGATCAACAGCAACAGAGCGCACTGCAGAACCGCTACTTCTGGGCACTGCCGCTCCTGCGAGTGAAGCGCTTCTGCATCCAAGTTCAGCCATGTGCAGCTGTCAGGTGCCGAGTGGTAACGTGCCAAGCGCTGCCACAAGCTGCCTGCATGCTCCAGCAGCACGCACCTGGTTGTCCCCGCTCGCAGTGGCCCTCAGCAGCACTGCCAGCGTCTTGCTGAACAGCACACTCTGCGTGCCAATGATGGCACTGAACAGGCAGTACAGCAGCGGCAGCACAGCCGCCCACACCGCTGCGGCTCTTGGCTCCCTTGCGCTGCAGCAAAGGATCCAACGAGCGGCTTGATCCATTGGTGTGTGGACGAATATGACGTCAAACACGCGCACAAGCTGTGCTCATGATGGTGATGGGGTGCTGCTGCCAGCATGCTGCCTTAGCACATGCCAGGTGGCGCTGCCGGTGCTGTGCTGCTTGCACTGCTGCCGATCACATCAGCGCTCCTGTTCCTGGGGTGGGTTGCACTTGCTGCTATCAGTCGTCACATGCCCCACCCACCTGACTCGCCGCTGACCTATCCAGAAGCCAGCGTAGGCTGCCACCACCACCACAGCCCCAACCGCCATGTAACACGCATACGCCGGCTTGCCATACAGGGACAGCAGGTCCTGGTACGTGTATGTCCTGCTGCTGTGGCTGCCGAACGACACCAGCACAATGCAGCCGCCGACGATGCAGCTGATGGCGATGATGACAGCCGCAGACACCTGCTTGGCAAGTGCAGCGGTGCCAAGCAGTGTTCAGAGTGTGCATGCCATTTGTGTGTGCACAACCTTGCCGACGTGCACCACACAAACCTGCCATCTAAGATTAGCCAGCTGCTGCTGGTTTCACACAGTGCAGCGGGTGTATATCTGCTGCTGCCAGGCGCCTAACATGCGTTACCCAGATAGAAAGAAAGGTACCCAGCTCTGTCAGGTTGCCCGACTTTCCAATTCCGCCAATCCAATAGCCTACGCTGCTGTATAGAAAGGATATGGGAAACAGGCTGCACATGGCGGCAGCTGCTTCTGCTGCTGCTGGTGCTGGTTTTGTGCTGCTACTTCAAACTGCTGGACCTCACCTTTTCTTTCAACACGAATGATGCAAACAGCACATTTGACACAAACTGCACGCACCCTATTGCTGCCAACAGCGACTGCGCTGCATAGCCTGCAGTGCACCCAACGATCAACAGCAGAGGAGACAGCAGCACGCTGTCAGTTCCTGTGTGTGTGCATTTGCTACTTCACCCTATTGTTCAGCATACGCGCTTATGATCCAGTTCTGGCCAGCTTTAGGCGCTCTGGGTTCTTCCTGCACTGCTTACAGCACCATCATGAACACAGAGACGGTGAACCCACTAAAAGCATCTGCTTTGGCCTAAGCGCATGCTCACCAAACGAAATGAAGTTTGCCACGTTTCCAACAGAGAACAGCGCCACGCCCACTTGCCACTCCCTGATCTTCCTGCAGCAGCATGCACAGCAGGACAACAGCGGCAACGATGCCAGCGGCGACAGCTGCAGGCATTTACGGCCCCCGTTGTACACTCGCTAAGCTCAGCAGCACTGTCATGTAGGCCTCTGCTGCAATGCAACCGACTGGCAACTGCTGCTGCGCATATGCATGCCACAGGCTGTTAGCACTTGTGTACAGGTGGCTCAACAACTACCTGGTGGCGTCGCAGCTGCAGCTGCAGCTGCATCCTAAACACAGCGGCTGACGCCGGTTGATGTGAAGCGCAGTAATCACCAATACACGTGTGCGCACCTGACTGGTATCTTGTTGCCTGTGAGTGGCTCAGGCAACGCAGCCCGCTTATTGTGCCCAAGCTTCATCACATTCTGGGGCAGCAGCAGCAACAGCAGCAAGTGGTGTGCTCTCTGCTGCATGCTGTGCAAGCTTGTCCTCATACCGACCAAGTGACAGCTGCAGCAGCTGGCGTCAGCTGCATGGCATGCATCTCTTTGCTCTTCAGCATTGCAGCTGCTGCCATTGTGCCTGCAGGAACCTCAATAGGCTGTCCTGCAGTAGCAGATCGACTATCCTGAGTCCTGCAAGCTGTAGCTGTTGCTTTGCCATGTGTGTGGTACATGACTATGCCATGCAACGCAGAGACTTGCTGCTTAGCTGCATTGTGCCGCACCGTTCCAAGGTTGATGAGGATGCTGCCCACCTACAATCAACATGCAGACATGCTTGGCACGTTGTCCAATCAACATGCAGACATGCTTGGCACGTTGTCAACATGCTGTACAATGCTGCATTGGTGAGGTGCCAAGCGACTCAATGAAAACACTGCTTAGTGGCTAAGCGGTAATGCACGCTGCTGACCTTCTGCAGAGTTATTAAGCAGTAGCTGCCTAAAAGCATGCAGTGGGAGCTTGGTGTAGGAGCATGCCTGCATGTGCCATTGCAACAATGCATGACTCAACTTGAACAGCAGCAACCAACTCACCAGGTTGATGCCAACGCCGAGCAACCATCCTGCCATTGAACCCTTAACCAAGCTCTTCAGCGCCCTGCAATGTGCGAGGCTGCTGCAACTAGCACGACTGTGCTGAGTACAGACAGCAGCATTGGTGCTTAAGCGTCAAGCTGCAGCTGCCTCAACGCTGCTGCAGCTCAGCAACCTCGCGAGCTCCCCATCGCGAGCACAAACAAGTGAATTGTGACAACCAAACGCGTCAGATAGAGAGCTGAGTGTTCGCTTGCGTATTCGTTGTTCTGCTGCCTGTTTGTTCGTGCTCGGACGATTTCGCTCACAGACATTGCGCGAGCCAGAAAATCAATTTCAAACATTTAATATGCAACCAATGTCAGATAAGATATTGAGTATTGCAGATGAGGGCTAGCACGATGACAGCAAACCCTAAGAGCGGGATGTGCACTGTCAGGCAGTGACCCGCGTTTACAACATGACTCTGCTTTTTGTTCAGCCTCTATAGGGCATTGCTACTGCTATTCAGCTGTTCTGCCTCACAAGCAGCAGTAGGCGGTGATTTTTTGTAAAGCAACTCAGCTGGCGATCTCATGACACCGCTCAACAATAGTATTAACCATATCAGTGATGCCGCCTGGCTACCCCAGACTGCCACGACACCTTCTTGTTCGTCTGCAGCAGTAACACGCAGTTGGAAGGACCCAGTAACTCGTCCTTGCGCACCACCCTGCATTGCACAGGCACGCATTGAGCTGCTGCTGCAACTGCAGCTGCGCATCTGGCACTGTGGTCTCGCTCCTGCTCCTGGTGCTGCTGGTGGTCATCAGCAACTGCTGCCGCCATGACTGCTGCCTGCTTGCTTCTGCTGCCTGCGCAGTCACCTGCCGACAAAACCCTGCACTCTGCCCTGACAAACTCGCCTTCAAGCAAGCCATAGGGCGGCCGCTTGAGGACCTGCAGGAACAAGGAAACGCGCGTTGCACCAAACCTTCACCGTCAGCAGACATGACAATGAGCCCATGCGCCAAACCAGGTTCAGGAATTGGCTGCTCACAGGACTGAGGCGCAGGTGCAGCGGAGCGGGTTTGGAGCGTACCCAGTGTGACAGTGGTGTTACTTGATCTAGTGACTCCGACGTGGGCATTGAGTTAGCTCCTGCTGCAGCTGCCAGCTCACCTGATACACGTCCTCTACTCTGCTGCTGGGTTTGAGCAGCAGGCAGTCCCGCAGGACGCCTGTCCCCCCACCCTGAGCAGCACGTGCCTTTGCATCGACGCCCCACCCCAAAGCAGCAGCGGAGCCACCAGCATGGCCCTTGCTGCTGCTGCTGCTGCCGTGGTGTGAAGGACCCCCTCCGCCGCCACCAGCAGCAGCACGAGATGTGACAGCTGCCAGTGCAGCACAGCTCTCTCTGTCAGCAATGGGGAAGCACCAACGAGGCGGCTTCAGCGCAACTGCACATGTCAGTGCTGCCAGTACACCTGTGCTGCCAAACGGCTGCAGTACATGTTGTGCCACCTGCTGTACTGCTGCTGCTGCTGCTGCTGGACTGCTGCTGCTCTCCGACATGGCAGCAGCAGGAGCAGCATCCATGTAGGATACCTGCCCTGCTCGTCGCAGCTGCTGCAGCTGCCGCTCACCGGCTGCGCTTACTGCGAGGGCTGCATCATGTGGGTATGCTGCTAGCACTGCCCGGATGTGGGCCTGGGCACCTGGCAGATCAGCCTGCAGCGCAGCACAAGCCACAGGTGCGGTGCTTGCCCCTGCAGGTGAAATGCTGCCCGTGCCAGGCTCTGACTCCTTGACCGTGTCACACACATCAAACACTGGACACCAAGTTGTGGAGGATGTTCATGTTTACTGAAACTGATGAACATTAGCACAAGGCTCACTGCTGCTGCTGTTCAGCTGCTGCTGCTGCTGCTGCTGCTCTCACCTTGTTGAGTGCAAGCAGTGTGGGGAAGCGGGCTGCTGCTGCTGCTGCTGCTGCTGCTGCTGCTGCTGCTGCTCTCACCTTGTTGAGTGCAAGCAGTGTGGGGAAGCGGGCTGCTGCTGCTGCTGCTGCTGCTGCTCTCACCTTGTTGAGTGCAAGCAGTGTGGGGAAGCGGGCTGCTGCTGCTGCTGCTGCTGCTCTCACCTTGTTGAGTGCAAGCAGTGTGGGGAAGCGGGCTGCCAGGAAGTGCGCCACCAGCCGGTGCAGCTCCCACTCGCCCCAGCTGGCCAGGATGCTGCTGCTGTTGGCTGCCACGCCAGCCTCCTTGGTGCCCCCCTGCAGCCCAGCATTCTGGTGGCAGTACGCACAGCAGCAGCGGCAGCAGCAGGTAAATTTGGCACCTCCGCGGCAGCATCACTGTGCAGGCTCCTGGCAACGCTGCTTTGCAGAACTGTCCAGCCAGCGAGTTGGACATAAGCGCCGACAAAAGCACCTGAAGCAATCATCACCACAGCAGCAGCATGCCCCTCACCCCTGCAGCAGCCACCTCAGCTGTCAGGTCCTCCAGCCTGACCCCAACAGCCCTCAGCACAGCAGCAACGAGGCCGGACGGCGCGTGGTAGCCGCTGAACAGGCCAGGCAGCCGCGTGGGGCGGCGCAACACGCCCGGCCACTTTGCGCGCAGGTTGTCGTACACCCAGCAGTGCAGCTCACGCCGCACCCAGCTGGGGATGTGATGAGGCAGGTCAGGAGAGAGGGCGATTGTCAGGGAAAAGGTAAGGAGGGAACACTCGTCAGGTGACCAAATCCAGCAGGTGTATGTCAGCACAGCACACACATATTTGTAACATAGAAAAAAATTAAAAAAAAATTTCACCTTTTGAATTATTTTATATTATTAAAAGTAACCTAAAAATCTTAAAAATCAATTATATTAAAAGTAACCTAAAAATTCAACTTAAACGCCACACCCAAATGCGCACACGCAGCAGGTAGCTGGCAAAGTGGATGTACACACAGCTTCTAGTTGCATGGTACCAAACAGACAGCGGCATCACAGGGAGGCTTCAACAGGTGGCAAGCCAGCAAGCGTGCAGCGACAGCGCAGCAGCAGCGGCGGCACTCACCGCACCTCTTGGCGTGGGTCTGCCCCCTCGCCGGGCGCCGCGCTCGCCCCCTCGGCGTCAGTGGTGGCGCTGGCGTCCACCACATGCACCAGCACGTCAGCGTCGCACAGGTCGTTGAGGAAGGCGTTGCCGCGCCCGCGGCCCTTGTAGGCGCCTGGGGGATCAGGCGGCAGCGGCGACAGGCAGCGGCAGCAGCAGCAGGAGCGCAGCACATTGGCATCACTGAGGTGTTGGCAAAGGCGTAAGCGCCAGGCCCAAGGCCCTTACACGCAGCTTTGGGAGCGGGCAGTGACGAGGTACAGCAGCAGCAGCAGCAGCAGCAGCAGCAGAGACAGACACGCTTTGCACTGTTTGTCGGGTCAGGGAATATCCGGTGCGGCCCTGCCCAGCGCCAGCCCCGGCACTTGCGCACGCACACACCTGTGATGAGGCAGCAGGTGAGAGCAGGGGCGACGGCATGCGGCAGTAGATTACTCCTTGTGGAGATGCACACTAGTGCTAACACACACTAGTGCGAGGCCTCTGTGAACATCAGCTCTATGTGCTCAACAAGAAGCTCCAGCAATAGTAACAGACGGAAAAGCAGGGAAAAGATTTAGTCTTGTACTACTGTAGTGTATTGGAATGTATTGTAAAAGGCATGTGGCATGACGCCTGCGCTGTCCCCACCTGGCACCAAGCCTGCCACGTCTTTGACCACCACCGGCACGCGGCGCCACAGCATGCTGCTGCTGCCGCTGCCGGCTGCTGCTTGCTGCTGGCCCCAGCCGCAGTCCTTGATCAGCTGCTGCAGCGGTCCAATGTTGCTGAACTCAGGGCTGATCCTTGCGGGATCGAAGCCTGCGGGTGGCAGCAGGTGCGTGGGCGGTGCAGGCACCCAGGCAGGGGCCGAGGGGCAGGCTGACTGATGTGCAAACAGCTCAGGGCTGAATTTGAAAGGTATGAACAGGCATGGTATGAATTCTGGGGTCATCTGTGCGACATTACAGCCTGCAGACGGCTGCAGCCATGCATGGGCCACGCACAGGTGACCAGGCAGGGAGCGTCAACCTCTCCTGATGCTTACAACAGCCAAGCTTGGCATGCAGTGCAGCGTGCATTTGCTAAGTTTCAAAGTGTGACTACATCACGCCAGCAGCATGACCTTGGCAGCTGACGGGTGTAGCAGCAAGCGCTTATGTAGCCCGCAGCTGAGTCCGTGGGCTGGTGGAGCAACGCTTCCTCCTAGATTCAAACAGGGTACCAGTTCTGAGGTTGAGTTGTTGCAGCTTGCAATCGGCAGACTCGACGGCGCGGCTGCCCTCTTTTGGCAGCATGCGCACCGTCTGTCAGCTAAGCATTAAACCACACACATTGCGCACTGCAGGCAACGGCGGGCTGTGCTGAGATGTCATGGCAGCATGCACACAGTGTAACCCGTCAAAAAGTCATGCTGTGCTGAGTTGTCATTCATTGCAGTACCCTGCACAATTTTCACACCTGCTCCTCAGCGGCCGTGCTGGCCAACAGCAGTCGTGCTGCACACACCTGGTGCCTAGCCGTGCACCGACTGTGCTGCGCCAGCATTCACCACAATGCACTGCACACATGACCGCATCCCAATCCACTGCAGCGGTTGCTGTTGTGTTGCCTGGCAGGCAAGCGCCACCCACCTAGCGCGTAGCCGTGTGCCGGCTGCGCCGTGTCTGCATCAAACCCCAGCAGGGGGGCAGGGTCCGGCAGCACGATGTGGCCGCGCCCGATGTTTGGCTGGATGGTGGTGAAGGGGAAGGGCGCCTCCCGCGCTGCAGCCTCCTCACGTGCAGGGTCTGCAAACAGCAGGGGCGGGTGCAAGGAGGACTCACTGGCAGACGAACAGGGTGTGGATGCCAAGGGTTGGGGATCTAGGGCATTCGGCTCGTGATTCGGCTGGTGAAGGGGTTGCCTGGCATCCCGCACTCCACACCTGCCGGCACAGAGCTTCTGCGGTGGCAGTGCTGACGGAACAGGCTGCTGTGCACTGGACTGGACAAGCACACAGGGGTGTAAGTCACCTTCGGATGCAGGTAAGGGAACCCACCTATCACCGCATTGTAGAAGGTCGACTTGCCAGCAGAGGGCTTGCCAACGAGGCACACGGTGTAGTCCCACCTGCCTCGACTGCTCTCCAAACCCCCAAGCCCTACCCCTGCCGCTGCTGCTGCTGCTGCTGCTGGGGTGCTTGTTGCTGGGGTGCTTGTTGCTGCTGCTGCTGCTGCTGCTGCGCTTGAGGCCTGCGCTGGACCAGCTTGCTCCTCTCCAGCTGCTCCAAACGGACTGTCTTCCTCTGCTGCTGCCCGAGCTTTCCAGTGCGCTGCTGCTGCCTCTGCATTGGCTCTGTCTATCAGCGCGAGGTCAACCTCCTCCTTCTCCCACCAAGGCACCCCGTCGCTGCTGCTGCCACCATTGGCGCTGCTTCCAACCACACCATTTGCTGCTGCTGCTGCTGCCGCTGCTCCATTGAGCCCTAAACCCTCCAATCCCTGTGCCAAACCCTGAACCACGACAACAGCACCAGCAGCAGCACTGCCGGCTGCCTCGCCGCCGCGCCTGCGCCCCACATCAGCCGGCAGGTTCGCATCTATCCAGTCCTTGGCGGCACCCGCCACCTGCCACACGTAGCCGCCGCCGCCTGCCATCTCCCGCTGCTGCTGCGCTGCTGCTGCTGCCAGGTGCGCCTGCAGCGCAGCGCGGGCTGGGTCGTGCTTCCCGAGCGGCCCCTCGATGTCCATCAGGGGCAGCGCAGCGTCACTGGCGGGGTAGTCCTGCAAGCGGCGGACACACCGCCCACAACAGGGCGTCGGTGGTACCGCGAGAGTGGATGACTGCACCTGTGGTTGCACAAGTACGCACCTGTCGAATTTAACAATGCACACATGCGCATCATGGCAGACTTCTGCCCAGACATCTTCGCACTTGCCTTTGGCAGCTTGAACTTCAGCGTGAACAGGCGGCTGGGTGGCCCCTGCTGCTGCTGCTGCTGCTCATCATGCTGCTGCTGTTGGTCACAGCCGCCGTGCGTGGGCGGGCCCGGCCCCCGCAGCTTGATGCTGAAGGTGGGCGGGCAGCTGCTGATGAGGTGGTACTCGCTGCCGAAGATGGCCTGCAGGGTTTGAGGCGAGGCAGCACGCGTGCAGTGACACAGCAGACTGCAACTTTCTTAGGTGGCAATATGTTGAGAGTTGGTCTCATCTAGAAAACAACAAGCACACAGGGCAGACAGGTTTTCATGAGGTGGTACCCAATGCCTTGGTTGGCTTGCAGAGTCGAGGTCCCTGGCAGCAGACCACACATTTTTGCGGGAGTGTGGTCCAACACAACGCTGCAGTGAAGTACATCAGACGCCAAGTTGCTGGGAGGGCGGGTGCTGCTGAGGTGGCAGCAGCAGGGTATGTGTGTGTGCGCATTGTGCCACTGGTCTCGTTTGTCGCATTGCTGTGCTGCAGCGCTCACCTCAAGTGCCTCCAGCTCCTCAAGCTGCACGTCACTCGCCCCACCAAACTCGACAGCAGCAGCAGCAGCAGCAGCAGCAGGCAAACTCGCCTCATCTGCTGCTGCAACCCCTGCTGATGCTGCAACCCCTGCTGCTGCTGCTGCTGCTGCCTGCTGTTTTGCAGGGCCGCGGCTACTGCTGCTGTCACCTGGCTGTTGCTGCTGCACATGCTGCTGCTGCTGCTGTTGCTGCCGCTGCCTATTGGTGTGTGTTTTAGGGCTCAACAGGTCCACATGTTGGTGCGGCTGACCAGATGCATCCAGCCTGATGAGCGGGTGATGCTTGTGGGGACCTGGCGGCAACATCAACCACAACAACAGCAGCCACAGCAAGTGCAGTTTCAGGACAATCTTGCACTCCTATTCAACGCAGGACATGGCTAAGGCAGACAAGTTGTTGCCAGCTTAGTTGGTTTGACTTCAAAGTACTTGCCAGCCATTGCCCGTCACGTGCACTGGTACAAATCGCAATGCTCCACGCACCCTTGGTTGCTTTGCCTCTCAGGCCCTGCCGGTGTAGCTTGCTCTCTACCTCAGCAGCAGCAGCAGCAGCAGCTGCAGCAGCTGCAGCAGCGCCCCCAGCAGCCCCGTCTGGGAGCTGTCTTGGAGGCTGCTGGTGCACCTGCATCGGCCCCTTGCCAGGCGTACAAACGCCAAGAGCTCCTTGCAGCACTGCCCCACCGGCTGCCGCTGCTGCTGCACCTGAAGGGGAGACCCTGTGGCGGTGGGGCTTGTGGTGGTGGCCCACTGAGAGCTGGACCTCTGCAAAGGTCACCACGAACTTCAGGATGTCCTGCATCCACCGCGACTGCTGGGGGACGCTGTGGCCAGAGTCGTGGACGAGCTGCACCCTGTAGGGCAGGCAGCAGCAGCAGCAGCAGCAGCAGCAGCAGCAGCAGCAGCAGCAGCAGCAGCAGCAGCAGCAGCAGCAGACTAAATATGAGTCCGGCAGGCATTTGTCAATGCCAACAGCAACATAAACAACAGGCTGTGGGCTGCCAGTGCAGCATCCGCACCCTCATCATGCTGCGAGCAAGTATGAGACAGCCTTTTCCGAGCAGCCGTATTCACCTGTCAGCCCTCTTCGTCCCTTTCAAATGTGTTGGACCCTCCACGTTCTAGCCAAACAAAAGCCTAGCCCGCCATAATCCTGGAAGCGGTCCATGAGCTGCCAGCTGTCAGGGGCAACAATCACCACATCCACGCTGTATGTTTTGTTGCACCCTAACGAGTTTGAAGAACCAAAACCCTAGCTCGCCTGCCATGCTTCTGGAAACACTCCATGAGCTGTGAGCCATCTGCCGCATCCATCCACGAATCCACCCAGTGCAATATCAACCTTACACCCTTCAAACCAAACACAGCCCCTGCCCACCTGCTATGCTCCTGGAAGCACTCCATGAGCTGTGAGCTGTCGGCAACGTCCATCAGCGGGTCGTTGGCGCCCATCATGTGCAGGGAGGCGAACGGCAGCTTGCAGGACAGCCGCGCAACAGGCGGTACATCACCGCTGCTGCTGCTGCTGCCAGCCCCTGCTGCTGCTGCTGCTGCTGCTGGTGCTGCTGCTGCTGGGGGCTTCAGCATCTTTTGGGGTAGTAGCTTCTCCAGTGGTTCTGGGACATACCCCCCAGCCAGCGCGATGAACCGCAGAGACCTGAAACGCTCCGGGTGGGCAGCAGCGTGTGCAGCAAAGAGGAAGGCAGCTGCTGCACCATTGCTGAAGCCAAGAACACCATCAAACTCGAGCTTGCCTGCTGCTTCAGCTACCGCTGCCGCAGCTGCTGTTGCCCTTGCTGCTGTGTCCAGGGGTACTGCAAAGCCGCTGCTTGCCGTGTCTAGTATTGCTGCAACGCCGGCGACTGCACCTTCTTGGCTGCCCCTTGCGTTGCTGCTGGCCTTACTGCTAAAGCTGCTGCTGCTGCTGCTGCTGCTGCTGCCACTCGCTGCTGCTGCTGGTGCTGCCGCCAGGCGGGGCGGTCCTGCCTGCCAGGCGTCACACAGGTGCTGCAGCGAGATGGCCCAATCACGCACCACAACTGCCTCCCAGCCGGCCGCCATCATGGAATGCACCTCAAGCTCGCGCTCCTTTCCGTGCAGTGAAGGCTGCTGCTGCTGCTGCTGCTGCTGCTGCTGCTGCTGCTGCTGCTGGGCATTGCTGTTGAGTTGGGGTTCATTGCTGGCGCTGCTGACATGCCAGTGGCGCCACCAGGCACGCATCGGCACCGCCTGGCCTGCCTGCAAGGGCAGCGTGTGGGGCGCCGACACAAAGTGCAGCTCCTGCAAGCAGTGGCAGCAGCAAGGCGGCGTGTGGAGACACACAGGGTCGAGGCATCCTGCAAGCCGTGCGTGCGTGCGTGCGTGCGTGCGTGCGTGCGTGTGTGTGCGGTTCATTAGCACACACTGCAAGTCCTGCAAGCAGCGATACCAGCAGCCACGTACAGACGTCAAACCACTTGTATTAGAGGAGTCTCTGTACCGTACTTCCCTGGTACTACCAACAATGAAACAAGCCGAAGAGCAAAGCAGTATCACATCACAGTTATTGTGCCTGTATGCAAGGGCAGATTGGGCTTTGCTGGCGCATGGTGCAACCGCCACCAGCAGCTCACAGCTCCGGCCGTTCAAATGTGACATGTGGCCATGTGCTGACGAGGACAAAGCGAATGGCAGATAAAAACATGTTTGGATGGCAGCAGCTGCTTTGCTTTGACCTGACATACACTACTGAATGAGCAAGTGAAGGGCATCCACTCACGTTGACTGTTCTGCGCCCATCTGATTGCTGCTGAACTCGAACTAACTAGCTGCAACTCACTGCAATGCTCCGAAGCTTCTTCTGCAGCGTCTTGAGCCGCTGTGAGAACACCTCCGCATCCTGCCGGCTGCCATGCAAGCAAAGAATCTGCAGCTTGCGCTGCTGGTTGTTGACATCTGCCATGGGACGGCAGCAGCAGCAGCAGCAGTAGCTGCAGCAGCAGTAGTGACAATTGCCCACTGTGATGGCGTTGTACACCGTCGAGCTCAGTCGTACATGACGGGTATGAAAGCTTCATACATAAAAGTCTGCTTCAAGTCGGCTGGTCAGGTCGTAGTGCACGGTGCGACGTATGCAAGCGTAGCCTGATGCTTAACTCAAGTGGTACGTGATCACATCCTTTGAACCGATGCATGACCTGTTGTGTTTGGTTTGTTGTACATGATTGGCATTCAGCAAATGCTGAGGGGTTGAGCGCAGTCGACCCGCCGAGCAGTGACAAATTGAGCCCACCTGGTGGGCCCTACCACTGCGACATTCGGTGTACTGCTGGCGATTGACTTGCACAAAACGGACGCTATTGCTTTGGGAAAGAAGCGGTACAGAACACATTGCTTGCGTCTGTAAGAAACAAGGAAGGTCGTTGAATGCTCGTGTGCAGCCTGACAGCTCCATCAAGTGCTTGTGCCAGCCTCATTGGCTTCTACGCGGCGAACGTCCCCTCATCAACGAATTTGGTACCCAAGGTTACTGGCTAGGCCGCAAGGCAGCTGAGCAGTCATGCTGGTTCACAGATTGATTAGCTGCAGAGCCATGAGCAAGGCCACACGAGGCAGCTGCCTTTCTGGCCTCAAGCAGCTGCATGTAACACCACAGTGTGCCAGGTAGGGCACCAATTGGTGACACCTTTACTCGAGCTACATGCAGCAGTGCAATTGGGTGCTTGCTTGCTTGCTTGCTTGCTGCTGCTGCTGCTGCTGCTGCTGCTGCTGCTTTTGCAGCACCAGCAATGCTTTACAACAGTTTGCTTGCACATGGAAATTTCGGACATACAATCATACGCGTTAAAAGCTTGAGATGGTCCTTGTAAAAATCAAGTCTTCAAGTTCACCAGCGTAGCACGCTTGACCTTCACTCCTATCTGCAGGCACTTCCCGCGGCAGCAGCAAAAGCAGCAGCAGCAGCAGAAGCAGCAGTGCCAGCCGGCTCTGCAGCAGCAGTGCAGGCTAGTCGCTACATCAGCTGCATCTGCAGAAGTGCAGGCATCACCAGCAGCAGCAGCAGCAGCAGCAGGGCCGCAGCCGACAGCCAACCTGGTCACTCTGCTGAGAGGCAGGGGCTTGCTGCAGGACCTGACATCCGACGAGCTTGAAAAGGTGAGCCTGGATGCATCTCAAACCTTCCATCCAGATGACTCACCACTGTATAATCAGTACTTTAGGGAGTAATGCCAGTTGTCGTTGTGGCCACGAGGGGGTTGATGGGTGCAGCTGGGTGGGTGCCGTGCAGGACCAGCCCCATGCGCAGCCAGCAGGGTGCTGCTGAGCCGCAGCACAGGCGCAGCTGTCACCTGTGCTCGCGCACCACACCTTGCATACGCGTGGTTTCACCAGCAAAAGCACATCATGCTTGACAGAAGGCTCCGGCACACCTGGCAATCCGCACATGGCGCTGGCTGCTGTGCAATGAGTCACGCGTTGCCTCGCCGCATGCAACCCCGCGCTGCTCCTGCAGGCTGCCGCCGCCACCTGCCTGCCCATCTACGTCGGCTTCGACCCCACAGCCGACAGCCTGCACCTGGGTGAGCAGCGGCAGCAGCAGCAGCAGCACGAGTGGCAGCAGCGGGGACAGCGGGGTAGGCACGGCGACGGCAGCCGGTGTCAGGGTGCAATGCAGGGTCGGAACAGGAGACGACGCAGCTAGGCTGCCTGCGAGTCGCATCAACATCACCAGCCGAGCTCCCGGAAGCCCAAGCAAACCTTAACCTGGCACTCTGTAAATTACCAGGACTCTGTCAAGCAGTTTGTGCTGGTGCTGGAGCCGTGCGGTGATGCTTCCCGCAACCCTGTGCTGTTGTGAATAAATCATATCGTGCTGCGTCGCCTGCAGGCAACCTGCTGGGCGTCATCGTGCTGGCCTGGGCTGGCGCGTGCGGGCACACCCCCATCGCGCTGTGCGGCGGCGCCACTGGGCGGGTGGGCGACCCCAGCGGGCGCAGCACCGAGCGGCCTGTGCTGACAGAAGCAGAGATTCAAGGCAATGTCGATGGTAGGTATGGGTGAAGTCGGCTTGTGTTGCCAGTGTGTGTGAGAGTGTCTGCTAGGGCTTTTCACCGCGACTCGATGGTTTTGGCACTGAGAGACCAGTGCTGACTGCAGCAGATAGATGCAAGGCAACATAGACGGTGCAAGCCAGCTGGCGCATGCATGAAGAAGTGTTGTGTTGTGGGTTTCCAGGCTGTGCCCTGCACTTGCGTACAAGCATGGTGTTGGCAACTGTCTAGTGCATAAAGGAGGTCCTGAGCCAGATCAGTGTCTGCTGACAAGCCACGCTTTTGTAGGGGTTGAGCGCAGCCCTACCCAGCAGAATATAGTGCGTTCCACGGTGTTGGTTGTGCAGATCAGCCAGCAGATGCCGACATGCCAAGTGCATGATGGGCAGCAGTGTGACTGCCACCAAGCTGTGCTTTGCACAGTAGAGCAGACACATTCCTGCAGATCATCATACATTTTGTCTACGTGTGCCGACTCATCCATCACCTTGCTGCTGCAGCTGCTGCTGCTGCCGCTGCCACCTGAGAGCTGTGTGTGCCCCTCCTGGCTGTCATCCTGTGTTTCACCTGGTTTTCCTGTTGCATCGTGTTGTTGCAGCCATCGCCGACACGCTGCGCACCATCCTGGGCCGGGCCGCCAGCCAGCTCAGCGTCGGCAGCGATGGCAGCGTGCAGTACAGCGCAGCACCCGGCGGCAGCAGCAGCAGCAGCGGTGGCGCGGCAGATCAGGTGACGGTGCTGAACAACCTCGACTGGTTCGGCAGCATGTCGTTCCTGAGCTTCCTGCGGGACGTCGGCAAGCATGCGCGCGTGGGGCAGATGCTGGCCAAGGAATCGGTGAGGCCCAGGCGACACACCAACCACCACCCTGTGACACCAGGGTACATGCTTGCAAACCTTGTACAGTCTTCATAGAAGGGCTTTGGAATGCCACAGCAGCCGATCACATCTGTCCAGTGTGTCGTCATCATCGAGTCAGCGATGCTGCAACCATTTGTGCAGTCGCCTATCAGCACACCAGGGTACGGTGGTGCTTGCTGCTGCTGAGTAAGCACCGCGCTGCGCTGGCCTGACAGCTGTCACATCACATCTGGTGGCCATTCTGTCAGCCCCGCTGTTCCCTGCACGCACTGCCTGCGCTGACCTGCGCGTTGTGGGGTGCTGCCGCTGAGCAGGTGCGGTCGCGCATGGAGAGTGAGAGCGGCATCAGCTTCACCGAGTTCACCTACCAGCTGCTGCAGGGCTACGACTTTGTGCACCTGGCGCGGCAGCACGGCGTGCGTGTGCAGGTGAAGCCGGCGCGGCGGACCCTGCACATGTTACTTGTACAGCTCACATATCACGTTTGTAACACATGGTGCACCATCACAGTTGCAGTGATGTCATCAGTCCAACCAAAAGTTGGCGCGGTCTTTGCCGCAGCGTCAACAGCGAGTTTTGGGGTCCCCTCCTGCTGCGGTTTTGAACTTCTGAGCAGCCCTCTGAGCTGGTCACCTGTTCCGTAATAGTTTGCTGCTCGCTGCGCTGCTCTTTGGGCGTGTGACGAGTCACATGCACGCTCACATCACCCTGTGGGCCGGCATTTGCCTGCAGGCTGGCGGCAGTGACCAGTGGGGCAACATCACAGCCGGCACTGACCTCATCCGCAAGCTGATGGCTGCCGAGGGCCAGGAGCCCCCGCAGTGCTTCGGGCTCACCTTCCCACTGCTGGTGAGGCGCTGCTGGGTTGGTTTATGTGCCATTTCACATCACCCGGCATGCATGTAGTCGGCGTGCTGTGTACTTGGAGTGTTCATGGTGCTATCGTGCCAGCGCATGCTTTGACTGTAACCTCCCACTGCTGGTGAGATCTCACTACAGCAGAGCGCTGCTGCCTTCTGTGTAGTGTGCTGCAGGCTATGTTGCTCTGCATGCTGGTTGCACGCCTTGCTTGTGCATCAAGTGGCTCTTCAGTGCTTCGGGATCGCCTTGTGACTGCATGTGGTCCAATGTTTGTTTGCTTCGCTTGTTTTACCAAGTGCACGGCAGTGTGCAGCAGCTTGTGCTGTGGGCCTGGAATCCAATCATTGCAAAGAGAACAAAACATGCACAAAATGATATTTGGCCAGAACGCATGCTTCAAAGCCATAGCTTTAACAGTCACTTCCTCCCTCAACAACAGCATTGCAACCACTGCTGCCGCTGCTGCTGCCGCTGCTTGCTGCTGCTGCTGCTGCTATCGCCTCCAGGTTGATTCAGAGGGCCGCAAATTTGGCAAGTCCACTGGCGGTGCCATCTGGCTGTCAGAGGCCAAGCTGTCACCTTACAAGTTCTACCAGTACCTCTTCCAGGTGGGGCGTGCTTGAGCGTCCTGCGGCACCCGGGCAGCGCAACTGCAGGCACATTGCACACCTGAAACAGCAGACATGCACGCACGCTTGAGTGCAGTGCAGCACGTGCACAGTGCAACTTCAAGCGCACAGCACACCCTCAACTGATGGTGTACATGCATGCCCATTCGCGTGCTGCTTGTTAGGCGCGCATGCGTGCTGTGATGGTTTGATAAAGCTTGTAGCTGCTAGTAGCAGCGTACTGCGCTGGGTGTCATTTCATCCTGAAATGTGTCCAGAAGCATGCCCTTGCTGTTGTCAAGCAGAGTGCACACAGCTGTCATAACTGTTACTCTCCGCATCTGTGCTTCCTGCAGGTGACGGATGCTGATGTCATCAAGTTCCTGCGCATGCTCACCTTCCTGCCACTGGAGGAGATCAACGCACTAGAAGCAGCCATGGGCCAGCCGGACTACGTGCCAAACACGGCACAGAAGCGCCTGGCTGAAGCGGTGACGCGGTGCGCACAGCAGACGCGTATCAGGTTTAGGGTTTCTGTGTGGGCGTCCAAGGTTTGTCAAACTGTCATGCAAGCCACCCTGGACGCAGCCACACGCATCAAACACAACACATGTCAGGGCCTGCTGCTACGCTGCCCACGTAGCATGGTGCGCATGCATGGCCAGATGCTTGCAGTCGCCACGCTGTGGTTGGCATCACACATGCTGTGGAGGTGTCTCTCAGCAGACGACCGGCATCAATGCTGTACAGCCATCGTGCAGGCAACGCACAGTTCTGCAGGGGCCTATGTAGCGGCTGTGCGCGGTTTGGTATGAAGATTATTTGGGGGATGGGGCCCTGACACGTGCCTTCTGCTGCTGCTGCTGCTGCTGCTGCTGCAGGTTTGTCCATGGCGAGGAGGGCCTGGCTCAGGCGCTGAAGGCCACTGAGGCGCTGCGCCCAGGAGCAGCGACAGCCCTGGACGCGGCCACGCTCGAGGCCATTGCAGGTGCACGCCCAGACCTGTTCAGGCCCTGTTGAGTGCTGCTGCTGTGCTTGTACGCACTGGGCATGCGTGCCTTGTGTCAAGTGCTGCAGCAGCACTGGCTGACACATACCTTCATGCATGGCGCGGCCTTTGGCATGCAAGGCGCCGCCACAGCCCTGCAGGGGCCTGCCAACGCTGCTCCACCACTTGAGTAGAATGGATGCATGGCGCCTTGGCCTGAGCTTGCATTTCTTGTCGTGCCAGGCCAGCGCTTGCGGCATGATGACCATGCACAACATGCTGCTGCTGCTGCTGCTGCTGCTGCTGCTGCTGCTGCTGCAGGTGATGCGCCCAGCTGCAGTCTGCCGGCCAGCCAGCTGGTGGGCGCGCCGCTGACTGACGTGATGGTGGCGGCGCGCATGCTGCGGAGCAAGGGCGAGGTGCGGCGCCTCATCAAGGGCGGCGGCGTCTACCTGAACAACGCCAAGGTGAGCGGCGACGCAGGCCAGCTGCTCGTAGCAGCAGGCTCTGTTGCGCTTTGGACACCCGCATGGTGTCCGCTCGCATGTTGGTTATGATGTGGTGCATGCGTGGCAGCCGCTGTGGTGTGTTTTATGTGTGATGCCAGCCCATTAGGACCTGGCCAGGGGGCAAGGTCCGGCGAGCCTGCAGCAGAGCTTGTCTCGATTTGTGTTGCGCCTGGTTGGTGGTCAAGTGAGGAGCTTGGTGGGGCTGCAACACATAATGGCTAGGGCTGCGAACACAAAATGAGTTTATCTGGCGCGCCCTAGGCAGCGCCTCAGCACCAGCTGCAGGTACTGCAGCTGTTGCATCCCCGCAATGTATGTGCGGCTGAGAGTTCCTGTGTTCAGCAGTAGCAGAGCGTGCAAAGAGGCTGAACATAAGCGGCTGTTTCAGCATCCTGAACTGTGCAACTCTAGAAACCAAACGACATTTGTTACCGGAAAGCAGAGCCCATGTCTTGATGCTGCTGTGGTCGGCTGGTGCGCTGCTGCTCAGGTGATGGAGGAGCTCCAGGCAGTGCAGCAGGAGGACCTGATCGAGGGGCGGCTGCTGCTGCTGGCTGCCGGCAAAAAGAACAAGATGCTGGTGCGGGTGAAGTGAAGGGGGTGGCAACGCAGTGCAGCCCCTTGATGCTGCAGGAAAGCAGTGCAGTCCCTTGGCCGCGGCAGCATCAGCTGCCTAGCATCAGCTACAACCTGCGGTTGTTGCTTGGGCTGAGCTGGATTACCATGGGTAGAGCCAGCATCGCTTATAGATGCCAGGGCAGCTTTGCACGAGGGAGGCCGGGTGACTCTGCTTCGGTTTTTGTTGCCGGGTTAGAGTGCTGCTGCTTAGAACAAGTAGGTAGCAGCATGACTTATTGTTGAAACAACAAGCAGCACGCAGATAAGTTGCTGTGCCACGTGATTGCTCGCGACCGGTACCCCTAGCTGGGCAGCGTTGCTGCTGACTACATGCATGTAGGTTCTGCTTTTGTGGCTGATTAGAAATGTGCTGTTTCACATTTTTACTGGGCTGACTGATGCATTGCAGGCCTGCCTTGCGGGCCTGGATGCGGTGTCACGTGCACGTGTTTTACTGCAGCCTGCAGTGACGTCACTGCGCTGAGTGAGTGTGCCTACTGCTGCTGCAGGAATCCTGCGTTGCTGTCATGATGATACTTCCCGCAACGATGATTTTTTGCGTCTCGTAGGTTTGCACAGGTTTTGTGAACGGACACAGCACTGCATGTGCAAATGCACAGTTCTGTGTGCACTATAGCTCAGTTGGTAGGGCTAGTGTAGTGAAGGCATGACGGTGCGTGGCAGGATCGCGCTGCACCCAACCAAGCTTCCTACGGGACTGGCGCAGTACATGCCACCTTGCAATGTGTAGCTAGGGCCTCACGGGAAACATCCAACAGGTAGAGCCAGCATTGCTTACAGATGCCAATGCAGCTGCAGTGTTGCTTGAGGGGCCGGGTGACTCTGCTGCTTCGCTGGTGTTACCCACACCCCTCGCTTGCCGCTGGTCTTGTACTCCGGTCCAGGATGTCACCCGCGCTGAACCCATGCATGATGCATGTTAGATATGTTCCAAGAATGTCTGCAGACTGAAATTTGGTATATATCTCGGGCCTTTCACCGTATCACCTTGTTACATGGTCTCTTCCTGGCCTGAAATATCCTGTATCACCCTGGCTAAAGCCGTACCATCCTGGCTAAAGCCGTATCACCCTGGCACAATCATCGTACTCAACGCTAATGGACCTGTCAGCCAGGCATCAATGGCGACAAATGTGCACGCTTCGTCAGACTTTCACAACAACAATGCAGTAACAATACCAAACACCAAAGTAGGGCCACAGGCCCACCCACTAAGGAGCCAAACAAGGCTCATGAGGTCCCACACAACCAAGGAGAAATAATCCAACCAACTAATCCGAGGCCTCAACAAGTTCTGAAGATTCTGTCTCTGAGGCACTTGAGCACAGCATGCGCCATAGCCGGATCATTTTTAACCAGGAGACAATAGTAGATGAAAGCAGCAACACTACTCTGCCTCTGCTGCATAAAGTCAGCCAGACACCGTTCAGCAGGGCTCACAGCAGCAGCTGGGCTCTGCCACCCTCCAAAATCAGCAAATAGCAATTCAGCAAATACAATGCATGTAATACACAACCCTGGCTTCTGAAATCTTCTGCACTGGCACCCCTGCTCTGCAGTATTGTGATCCCAACATTGAGCATGCCCTGCTCAGATGTGTGGTAAATACGATGCTGCGCTCAGACAACAAGCTGGTAATCAATTGCTCTCCAAGCAGGTTGGTGGTGTTGATAAACACCGGTTGGGGTTGTGACCTGTGAAGCAGCGGCACACTGGAGTGCACCGCGTTCCAAGTGGCCGCCAGCGGACCCAGCGTCACAGCTCGCCACGACAGAGTCGCTCGCAGCAAACAGACAGCAGCACAAACAAACGGACAGCAGCATAAACAGCTCATCAGTGTGTGTGTGTGTGGGGGGGTGGGGGGTGGGGTGGGGCGGGCGGGGGGTGCGGGTGCGGGTGCGGGTGCGGGTGCGGGTGCGGGCGCGGGCGGGCGGGCGGGCGGGCGGGCGGGCGGGCGGGCGTGTGTGTAGCAGCCTTGTGGAGGATTTGCAACAGCTAGCACGAATGCTGCAGCTTGCTGTGCAGGGAGGTGATGGGGGTAGGTGCGTTGGAACTGCAGCAGCTTTGAAAAGCAAAAAGTGCAACCCGCCGGCAGGGACATTGATGTTGGTTACTTCGTCATCCAGTGGTATGTTGCGCACCAAGCCATACCACCACTGTGTATTGCCCCGTTTCTGTGTGGTTGCTCACCCATCTGCAGCCGAGATTGCTGCCTCGAGGCACCTGCTGACCCATTACATTGCTGCAGCATGCACAGCATGTTGGCAAGCAAACAGCACCACGTAAAATGATTCGGCAACCCTGCAACCCGTCGGCTTGCCGTGTCCTTCATGTTGGTTGCAGCTGCGCCGCAGCATGCTGGTGTAAGACATCCCGGGGACGCGCCGCATGACTGGTCAGCAGTTCGTGGCATGGATGCTGTTTTGTGGTGGATCAAGTGGTTGCACGGCTGTGCTGCTGTGCACATGCATGTAGGCATGCTCACCGCTGGTGAGAACGGCACATTAATATTTTGGTAATCACAATGATTGCTGCTTGGCCCATATTGGCCCATGTGAGCGCTATTTTCCAGGCTTTGGTCACCTCATACATGGATGGTTTGTGCAATGCTCCTGTATATCATATCATGGGAAGGTTCCCACAGAAGTGTGTGTTACTGCGTTGGCTTTTGACAGGCGCCTCACTTGCCAGAGGTTCAGCTGCACATATCGCCATCAATAATGAATGGCCAGCAAGTACCTAGGTATGGTTGGTGGTTCTTGATAAAAAGCCACAGTTGCAGCTGCTGAAATGTGTCACTGACGACAATCTTGCACCTGCATGGTCGTCGTGCGTAGCACGAGTCGTACTACGACGTGCTCAGTAATATCTGGCAAACCCATGTGAGGCGCGCGTTGCACGTTAGTAATGGTACGCATCACGTTGTGACTTGAGGAGAGCAAATCAGCTGGCAAACCCCAGACTTAGTCAGCGTCACGGCTGTGCATAGGCAGCGCGGGACCACGCTCACAGCTTTAAAAACCCCTCATGGCGTTTCTTTAAACAAAAACTTAAGGTAGAATGGCTTCAGAAATCGGCCAGGCACTTCTTCAGCTACTGTATCGTGTGGAATCACGCAAGCAATTAAAATCTTCAGCTGCAGCAGCAGCAGCAGATAGCAGTGAACTGATGAAGCAGCTGGCAGTAACAACTGAGACAACTCTGTTGCTGAAGCGCGCAACCGAAGCGCGCAACAGCCTCAGACGGTCTGCCTCAACACATGCAGTCCTTGAGTGCAGCGGTGCAAGTCAAAATGCAGCCAACAAAGCTGAACTCTCCCTCTATTACGCGTCCTGCCAAGCTCCTAAGGCAACTACTGGGTTGATCAGCGTTTCTACTAGGGAATGACATGGCCGAAATTGTCACCCAAGGTTGGTTACCCAAGTTACTCATTTGACATAGCACATTGCAGCAGATGCAGCACTTGAACATGATAATAGAGCTGCATGTGCGAACGCAGCAATTGTTGCAGCAATAACAGTCCTGCCGCAGGCTCCCATCCCCAGCAGACGCACAAGCGCTCACCCCACCAGCATTCTCCGCCATCATGCACTAAGAGAGTGAACTTGTGGCTGAGTCAAGGCAGCGCTTTCATCAGAGGCAGCGAGGGATGTTCCCAAGTCCAACGAGTTGGACAGGTCTGCCAACGAGACAACCAACTCTGAGCCACCAATTTGGCGGCTGCTGACGCTGCTGTTGCAGCATTGCTGCAGCGCGGCGCATTAGGGCTATAACATCTCAGCATGCCAGCAATTGCCGCAGCGCACGCTACGCAGGCACATGCACTCTCCCTCAACTGCTGCCAACGCAACCTTTGAGTGAAGAGCTCAGGCTTGCCGACAACTCTTCAGCGACAACAAGTCCAGCTGCCAGCTCAGCGTCACCACCGAGTAAGGCCATATGAAGCGCTGTGTAACCTGCTGCGTAACTTGCTGGCAAAGCAAAGCACCTGCAAACAACCACCACTGTTGGCGAACATGCTGCCCTGCACCTTGAACGCCTGCGGCAACTCCCAACCCCTGCCAACATCCCAACGCAACTGCAGCCAACTGCTTGGCTGCTGCTCACACTCAAACGCCACGTGCGTGCACACCGCATCCGCTCACGCCACACTGAGTGAGAAGCCAACGCTGGGCGCCACCTTTGTGAGCGACAGCGGGTCCAGCTGACAGCTCAGCGCCAGCTGTCCCATGCCCGGCACCGCCTGCTGGTACAGCAGCGACACCTGACCGGTGTGGTCCAGGCGGGTCTTCAGTAGGCCGCCGGTGTCGAGGCGACGGGCAGCTCCCAGGCTGAGCGCGTAGTTGTGGTCTGGGGTGTTGCCTGCACACAGAAGCACATCAAACAGGCAGATGCGACACTGGCTGCGGCGCTGGCTGTGGTTTGCTTTCACAGGGAAGAGGCAACGCCGAATGCAGTGCACAGCATGCGATGGTTCTGATATAGAGGGAGGAGGCTTTGCAGCGGGAGTTGGCACTTACACCACAGTGGTGCTGTTGTGAGGCGGGTCGCATGTTGCAGCCCACAGCGTCCGCTCGCTGTTGTGCAGCTGAATTCCTGGTTTATGAACTGTGAAAGCCCGTACGACACTGCCGTTGCAGCGATGGCAACCATAAGGCAAGCGCATGATGCACACTCCGCAGCTTCACGTGCCAGCCAATGTCAGTGGTAGCCTTCCCAACACGTCTGCGCAACGCATGTGTGTCAGCGCACCTGGTGGTGCCAGTGGCATGCTGTACTCTGCAGCCAGGCTGGTCTCCCCTCCATGCAGCAGCTGGTGGAAGCTGAAGGTGGCTGAGCGCGCAGCTGCGCTGCTGGCGCTGCTGCCAGGTGCATTGTCGGTGACCATGGCGCCCCACTGCGGCGCAGGCGGCAGAGGGCAGCAGCGACACACACACCAAGCGCAGCAAAGGCAGCAGCATAATGAATGGCGCTGGATTTGTACACGAACCAAAACGGCACACGCTTGATAGTTAGCTCTGCATGCCATCTGCATGCCATCTGCATGCCAATGCTTGTGCACACCCAGCGCCTGGCAGGCGACCACGAAACGCCTGCATGTGACCTAAACCTCCAACTACACCCGCACCAACGCACACTGCTCGGTGACACTGCTTCAAAAATCCCAGTGCCCCAGCTTTATTTACTGCCCTTGCAAGCTGCCCGCCACTCCCTTGCCTTGCCCAGCCATGCACGTGCAAAGCTACTGCACCACGACACTCAACACAGACTCCAACATCAGGCTGCAGATGCAGCACACTCATATCCAGGAACCCTAAGTTCCAACAACCCCAACTTGCACTATCTTTCACATTTAGACCAAAACAGCTGCTGCTGCTGCTGCTGCTGCTGCTGCTGCTGCTGCTGCCGTTAGCCAAGTGGCTAGATCGGCCGCAGCTCACCTGCTGCCCCGATAGGCCGCCCACAACACCCTTGCCTTCCTCAGCCACCATGCGCGTCCACGTGGCGCCCAGGCTCCACTGGCTCAGCTTGCCATTCGCGGCATCTGCTGCCACCTTGCCGCCGAGCACGCAGGCGCCGATCGCGGTCGTGGCAGACAGCTCGCACTTTGGGGGCGCCGACAGCGGCTCGCTGGCATCTGCTGGCGTGGCAACGGCCCTGCATGGGAGGTGGCAACAGGCCAGATCATTCAACACCGTGTGCATGAGAGGTTTGTGAAGAGACGCTATAAGATTGCATGCAGTCCTGCGCAGGGAGGTGTTGCAGGCAGAATTGTGGGGGGTGCCAAGAGCAGCTTGTTGGTGTCTACCGGCTCGCCCCGGAAAGAGCCCTGCATAGCAGATGTGGTGGAGAGGCCAGCAAGCAACGCCAACGTTGCTGGACACGCAGGGAGCGTGCTGATCCGCCAACTTACGGGTATGATGCAGTGCCACTGACAAAGGCAGCTACAGTCTGCTTCAGCAGCAGCCCAGCAGTGCATGCAGCGTGTCACGCACCTGAGTCGTGCAGTTGGCGTGACGTAGTCCACAGTGACCGACTGCATTGGCGGCTGGCTCAGCAGCGGCGGGGTGGCGGTCAGGGTGGCCTGCAGCCCCGGCACGCGCAACACGTTGCTGAGCGTAGCAGAGCCTGCACAGCACGCCACAAGGCAGAGGTGCGCAGCGCACAACGAAAGACACATGGAGCCGTTTCAGCGCTGGTGCCAGAAGGAAGGGGATGGTCCAAGACGACCTTGCAGGCCAGGTGCATGTCAGTCCTGCTGTGCCAAGTATGCCGTATAAGGCACCCCAAACAGGACCAGGTGTGTGCAGGTAGAACAGTGCAGGTGCCCCTGCTTGCTGGCAATGCAGTGCAGCCAGCAAAGTGCTCATCCCTTTCACGCACCCATGCAAGGCCTGCAGAGCACGTCCACACTTAGTGTAGCTGACGCAAACTGCCTTTGTATGCTCATTATGTGGCACCAAACCTGCGACAGAACCGCCTGCACCAAAGTTCCAGACGGACGTGATGTTGCTGGTGTACATGGGAATTGCAGCAGACAACAATGGCGTGCACACATGCGGGCATGCACTCGCAACACAAGTTGGAATGGTAGGGTGCGTGGAGGCGCATGAGGTCTCCTTATCGTCACACACGCCCCCTTCCTCAACTTACGCGGGTGTGAAGTATGAACACACCACGTGTAGCTCAGTCATTCATCCACTCCTAACACAATGTTGTTGGATGCAGCATGTTGCGCCACGTAACCGCACCTGTAACAGATCCGCCTGCGCCAAAAATGCCCATGAGCATGAGGTTGCTGTTGGGGCTGTACATTGTGGTCAGGGAGGGCGACACGACGCCTGCCTGGCTGACCGCGGCTTTGATGTTGAGGATGACGCCATCTGCCGTCACTGTGTTCGCCTTGACCTGCAGCAGCAGCAGCAGCAGCAGCAGCAGCAGCAGCAGCAGCAGCACAACAGCAGCAGCATTCTTATGAGCCGCGCCAGTGCTGCAGGATAGGGTGAGCAGTGCTGCAGGGTGCAGGCAGAGGCGTTGCAGAGGCGTTGGTGAGCAGTCTGGTCACAACACTTGTGCAGCGGGGGGCTGCAGCTCAACAGGGATGCCTTGTCAGCAGGGTTGGAGAAAAGTACGACAGTGCCAGTACAAAGCAGGTAATTGCCTTTGATCAGTGGCAAAGCAAAGCTGCAAAAGACCGATTTTTGCAAGCATGGTGCATTGATACCGCTGCATGCTGTACAGCAAAAGTTGGCATACTTGACGAGTGGGCTAAGCTGAATTGCAGCCATTACAGACAAGCAATATGTGCACTGCACAGTCAGCAGCCTGTGTTAGGTGCGGGTAATCCACTGATCTGAAAGGCGCCTAATAGCTGTGCGCTGCTTGTACAGCAAACCAGCAGCACGAACCTGGGTCAGGCCAGGGGCAAAGGCACCATCGCCTGCAACATCTCCGTACAGCACAGTCCTCGTGGCCTTCGTCAAGTCCGCGAACGCTGGAATTGCTAGCGACATCAGGTCGATTTCCTGCTTGCTGAACTTGTGCCTGCTGCCTGATGCTGCTGCTGGTAGCTGCTGCTGCTATGAAACGCGGCTGTACAATCAGTCGAAAAGCTTTTAGTTTAGCAAATCTGGCACAATTTTGGGTAGGATGCTTTAGCGATGTGCTGACTGTCATGCCTGAGGCAGCATGACGCGAACCTAGGACCCGCCAACGGAACCGCTCGCTCAGAGTGCGCACAAGCGGAGAAACATATATAGAAATTTTTTACAATGGAACCAATGCGGAAGTAAAATCAAAGCGCGTCGACATGGCGACATGTCGCAACACTTTAACTATTAGGACACAGTCACAACCTCCTAGGGTTGGAAAGTTACTCTGGTTGTACGACACCGTATTCGTGCCGCATGAAATTGTACGTGCAAGAGCTGTTAAGACCTAATAAGCAGCAGCACTGCTTGACCATTGTATCGTAGCAGGGAAGCACAGCAACGAATTTTGACCCCCTTTCCACCTTGCAGCTAGCAGGTGACAAGGCGTGTGCAGAGCAGCGGTTGCATGCGTTGATCAGCACGCAGCACACCATATGCAAGTGACAGCTGAGACCACGAATGTAACCTTCAAAATGTTTGCGTTGAACAACGGATAGACGCTGTTAATGGAAGAACATTGACTGCTCCACAAGTTGGCTTAGATGGGCCTTCATATGCTTCTGATTGCCACTCTGTGCCAGTTGGAACAAATGCAGGGCACTGGTGCAGGCTGCTGACACAGAGTAAAAACAGTGGTGTCACAATGACCACTCAAGGCCAGCTGGCACGCTACAGATGGAACAACTGCTGGTAACATGCAAGATGCATGAATGAATGATTGAATGGGTAATATGATGATGATGATGATGATGCAAGATGCATGCAGTGTCATGTGGAGGATGTAATTTAGCGACCAGCTGTACTGGTGTGCAATGATTTGATGTACCATGGTACGCGAAACTTCTGCAACTCACAGCTGGTGAGCATGTGCTGGTGTGCACAGCAAGCGCACATGCAGGCAGCAGGGCCATCTTCATGCAGGGCCATATGTATGGATGCATCTTGTCTCGCAGCAGGCTGAACATGTGAATACGCAACTGTCTGAAGTATGTTGTGGAGGCGGTTGAAATGTCAAACACCAAAGCACAGCCAGCAAGTGATGCAGAACTGAAATGCTGGGCTTGCTGACAGCCTCCCCGCCGCCTGTACACCAGACCATCTCCTGTAAGAGCCATGACAAGCATCCAGGTGCCTCCTCCCTCCGTCCCGGTGGGGCGCAGGGCCGATTGTACCCCGATGGGGGTGGCGTTGATGCTATGGCTTGAATGGGTAAATGATGACGAAGCATCCAGGTGGACACCAGCATGCACTGCCTGCCTCCAGGTTGATGTCTGAATTAAGGCTGCCTGGCACACAGCCAATCAACCAATCACTCATTCCTTTCCTGACCCTCTTTTGATGGAAAATCTGAAATGACACAGTGCACAGCTGAATACATGAGCACACTGTCTCAGTCACCACTCGCAACACACAGATCTGCCAGCAGACACGCCTGCCACCTGGCATCTGCAATCTTTAGTGTGGTGACTGCACGATCAACCATGCACAAGACGACATCAGACTTTAACAAGCTGTCGGCTTCCTCAGAGCCATACCCACCTCAGCTGCTGTTGGGTGCAGCAGAACCAGCAGGCATAGCACACCCAGGTTTGCAACAACAGGCTGCATGCACTGCAGAACCCCAGGGTTCCAGCTGCCAGTAAAAGCAGCAGCAGCTATGGTCACACCTTGCCAGGAGGTTGACAACAGGTTGCTTGACCAGCACAAGCTCGCCGACCTCAGCTACCGCTGACTGCAGCAGCAACAGCATCAGCGTCTGCAGTCCAGCCCACTATGCTGCACTGTCTCGACCATGTTATTTGCTGTGATCAAACCAAAGCCCCCAACAGCCTCGCATCTCAGCAGCTGCTCAGCGCAGCAGCAACAGCAGCAGCGTCTGCCGTCCAGCCCACAATGCCTCCTTGAGCAGTCACCATCTGCAGCACCATTTCCTTGAAAGCGGGGAAGTAGCTGCCCGTTGCGTCAGACACCAGCAGGCACTCAAAGCCCCGATCGTTGGCTTCGCGCATGGTAGTCTGCACGCACACCTCCGTGGTGACGCCTGCAGTGCAGCAGGACACACGGGACACTATGCCATGTCAGCAGCAGCTGATAGGCCTAAATAACCCACTTTCACAGAAAGTATGGGGTGTCGCAAGTCATGCACTTGACGGCATGCTCCCAATAACAAGCTTAACACACAGATGCCAGGTCCCACAGCATTGTGACGGAAGCCAGCGCAGATCCCACATCAGCGGCTGACAAGCCAAAGCTGCTGCTACCCAGCACAGCACTTGAGACAGCTTGCAGCGTTGTGAAAAGCCAATAGTCCGCACCTGCGACGAGGAGGTGTGTAATGCCCTTGCTGTGCAGCCAATCCTCCAGGTCTGTTGCATAGAAGGCGCCCTTGCCCGGCTTGTACAGCAGCTTCTCACCCTGGCAGCATCAGCAGCAGCAGCAGCAGCAGCAAGCGTTGCAGCAGCAGCGGCACCAGCAGAAGTAAGTATTAAACATTTTCTTCTCAACAGGAAGTGTGATGCATTGGAGCGGCCGCTGCCGCTGCACAAGTCAACACTACAGGAACAGCGCACCCGGCCAGGGGATTGCCAAGGCTGCTGCTGCTGCTGCCGCCTGGCCCTTGCTGCCAAGCTGCTGACCGCCTGCCTGTCAGCAGGCACGCCAAATGTGCACACCATCAGGCCAACAAGCGCGACCTGTCAAGAACTGCGCGTAGCCAGAACCTGCAGCATGATCCTGTCACAGCCGCCCTGCTGATTAAATAACGTTGCTGCTCACCCCAACTGGAGCCACTTCGTCCACGATGCCATTGCCGGGCTCGCCCCTGATAAGGATCCTGCCCATCGCCCCTGCTGCTCCAATGCGCAGACTGTCCGGCAGGTTTCCCCTGCGGGCCTTGGCTGGGTGCAGGTCGGACAGGTCAGGCTGGTGTGCCTCCATTGTGTGCACAACCGGCATGCCGGCTGCCCGGCAGGCGGCCAGCAGCCTGGCAGCAGGGGCCAGGCAGCTCTGCAGGTTGGCAGCCAGAAAGGCACGGCAGGCAGGCAGGCAGGCGGGCGGGCGGGCAGGCAGTGGTGATGAGCATCAATGAGTATGGCATGCCTGCTGGTTGGCAGGCACAAGTGTCGCACATGTAAAACATCGGCGTGCACAGCACATGGCACAACTCACCACACAGCAGGTAGCACAAATAATACAGCAGCTGACAGCAGTTGTGGCTGGTAGCCTACTTTTGTGAGAGCAGGCAGCAGTGGCTACCCTCAACCAACCAACTTAAAGCATCCTTTTGATTGAACACAAGGCACTTACAAGGAGAGGCATTCCGAACCAGCAGCGGAGGCGTGACAACCAGGCACACCGCAACCCTCGGACATCATACATAAAGCAGCTCCTCCCACCTGCAGCTGGCTGAGGTCGTTCCCCAGCGCTGCTCCAAAGCCGCCCTCACACAGAAAGTCCTTCTGGAAGTCAATCATGACCAGCGCTGCTTTGCCCACTGGCAGCGTGTACTCGCACGGCTGCGCAGGAACCACCACCGTCACATCAACAGGGCTTGCAGGAACATCGGCAGCACCAGCACCAGCTGCTGATGGCTCGAGTTCGTTCTGCTGCGCAGCGATGTTTGCAGGAACAGCAGCAGCTGATGCACCGACTGAAGCATCAAGTGGAGAGCTGCCCTTGCTGCTGCCGAACTTGACGAGTGCTTTGATGAGTGCAGCAGAGTCTGCTACTGCTCCAAACACGCCACCCTGCTTCTGCACCATGCTGATGGCTGCTGCATGGTTGGCAGGGTCGGTGGCAGCTGTGCAGTCTGCAAGCAGCGCACAGCAAAAAAATACAACAGCGCTGGTTCATCTGCAGTAGCAGACTGCAGGATTGGCAAAGTTGGGCAGGCATACACATCCGGCAGCGATGAGGGGGTTGAGCACACTGCTGCTGTCACAGAGACCACTGTAAGCGCACGTTCCAGCGGCAGCCGCGTAGCATCAAAACCGGCAGCATGCCGGCCAAGCCTGACGTCAGCGCGACTGCTGACACGCGAGCAGGACAAGCAACAGGGGCATCGACTTCATCAAGCAGCACATGTGCACATGTGCTGTGAGCACACCCGTCAGCAGCAGGCACTCGTATCCCTTGTCATTGGCCTCCCGCATGGTGGTGTGCACGCAGCTGCAAGGGCAACAGCAGCAGCAGCAGCAGCAGCAAAGGTTGAGCAGCAGATGAAATGAGCACGTGGTGAACTGGCACCTGAACTCAAGGCTGCTGAGATCACCTCACTCAGGCTATGCGGCATGAAGCTGAATCGATGCACGCTGCAGCAAAGCTTCATCTAACATTTGCATGCTGCTGCAATGCCAGATGCAGTGATATCTGCCTGCCTGCACAGCGGCGAGGTTCAACAGCATGCCAGCACAAAGAGCAACAGCATCATGGCTGCCGGCCCCAGCAGCGGCGCTGCGATGCTCACACGTCTGTGGTGACTCCTGCCAGGATGATGTTGCGGATGCCCCTGCAGCGCAGTATGAGGTCGAGGTCTGCAGCACAGCACAGCACAGCACATTCACTGTCAATCCAGCTTGTACAGCAGCAGAGCACGCCACCAACTTGGCGGACACAGTGCTGTCCCACCAGGGCAGCATCAGGCACAGCTGCCCTGTGCTCTGCGCATCGCGCCTGCAGCCTCCCCCCTCACCCGTGGCGCAGAAGGACCCCTTCCCTGGCTTGTCGATCACCACCTCGCCCTCGGCAGGCGCCAGCTCCTGCAACCAGCAACCAGCAAGCAGTCAACAGCGAAACAGTTCTGTAGCTTGTGACATTGGTCAACGTGCAGCAGTGGGACAAGCTGCGCTGGTCCAGCTGCTCCACAGATGTGCCGGCGCAGGGCGTTGCAGCGCCGCAGCACTGCCAGCATGCTCAGTCAGTGATGGCTGCCACCTGTCAGTCAACCCCCTTTCAACCAAGAGAGCGGGTGCACTGACTTGCCTCGATGATCTCCCAGCCAGGCTCCCCCCGCAACAGCAGCCTGCTGCCTGAGGGACCTGCCTCTCCAATGGCGGCACCTGCCACCAGCAACAGTAGCAGCAGCAGCAGCAGGGCCAGCAGCCGCCCGTCAACCGCAGCCGTTATGTGCTGATGGCAGGTGTACGCTTGATGGAATACGCAAGAACCAGGAGATGGCCATTACAAGGATAGCTGCACAGAGCCTGTACTGCAGAGCTGGCAGTGATTGTAAGCTGTGATCCCGACTCGCCAATCAGCGGTGCCAGCACTATCAGCAGCTCGTCAACCGCAGCTGGGGAATGCCCTTGGCACATGTGAGCGCGCTGCATGAAGCAAGGACCAGAAAATAACTGATGCAGGCTCAGCATCCACAGAGCCTGTGCTGCAGTGCCTTCGGTTACTGTTGATGGGATGATGACTCACCGATTTGTTTGGAGCGCCAGTGCTTGTTTGCAGGCAGGTCGCTCAAGTCCCGCCTGTGGCCCTCACGCGTGTGCATCACAGTGAAGCCGCCTGCACGGCAGGCCGCCAGCACACGCCTGCAGCAGCAGCAGCAGCAGCAGCAGCAGCAGCAGCAGCAGCAGCAGCGAGTTGTCGGTGGCAGAGCGGTGGGTAGGTGCAGATGTAAGCAGGCGCGTGTGCAATGCCGTGCGGCTGCCAGCAGGGCTGCAGCTGCGCGCCACAGTCAGTTGCTGTTACATCCTTCACATCCAAAGGCACAAGTCCTGCAAAAAGTGGTGCAACTGCCGCAAGCTCACTTGATGGGCTCAATGGGTGCACGGGTGAGGGCTATGTCATAGCCTGCAGGCACAGGCACACAGCACGTTGAAACTGTGGCTCCTTTGTTGACATGATGACCATGAGCGTCGTGCAACTACTGAGTGGTCTAGGCAGGCGTGTTGAGTAATGGGTGCAGGCTCTGCTGGTAAGGGTCGCGCGCTGAGTTGGTCAAGGGTTTTGGGTTCAGGGCGTCGCAAGTGCAGGCGAGTGAGGGTGTGGCGCGCCACAGTGGACGCAGGAGGAGTACGCCTGATCGCCTGGCAATTATCAAGGTGAGTAACATTGCACCTGGCTGCTTGCTGCAACATCTGCATGCAGATCCAGTCATATGTTGAAGTGTTGATTAAGCAGCAGTACAGTTGCGGGACGGCAGAGCTGGTTGCTGTGCTCCCTTTTCCCAAAGAAGCGAACCCAGCCAGCCTGCACGCCTTGCCACCGTACAACGAGTAGTAATGTACATTCTCATTGCAGCCACTGATGCAACGAAGTTGTCACAGGGGAGCATGGAATAAATTTAATAAGCATGTGTGTCTCACCCATGAGGTCCACGTAGCCACCTTTGCCACAAAAGTCCACCTGCAGGCCGCAACACAGCAGGCGCAGCTCACAACAACAGTACCCAGTTGTGCAAAGCATGACAACACAGCAGCCACCCTCAACTGCTGAGTGCAAGGCTGTTGTTACAGGTGGTGTACGTGCAGCTACTTGTGAGCGCCTCGCTGAGCCGCTTTGCGTGCGAACACCAAGGCGATAGCAAGATAGCAGTCACTGCAGCACTGTGCTGATGAACACCACAGCCCCAGCACTGTGACGAGGGCTGCACCATACCTGCATGTCGATCACAATGAGGGCCGTGTTGTCTGGCCGCAAGTCACCGTCAAACGGCCAGGCATAGGGTGCAGAGCCCTCCATGGGCTGATGACCGCCGCACTTTTAGGACCTCCTGTGCAAAGCAATGCAGCTGGTGTGGCTGCTACTTTGATGCCTGGGACTCACAGCAATCCAGCAGCAGCTTGAGTGAGCATAATGTTATTGCTAGAGAGGTTGAGATAGAAGAGGTGTACAGCACTTCTGCTTCCTGTGCCACCACTGTTACGGTCCTATTACAACACTGCTGCAGTCGTTGCGGACCCAGCCACACAGCGTGGGGTTAGGAACGGTGACTTGTTAGTGCGTGTCTCTACTAGTACTCTGATTGTTACTGATGCTCAGAACCCCCCTTGCACCACGCGGCGAGGCCTTGCAGCACCGCACAGCAGGTGATGGGAGGTGTTGCCCTCCAGCGCCTCTGAAGTGGTGGCCGATAAATCCAGCGCTTTACTGAGTTTCCATGCTTTTCTCACTGCTTAGCATTTCACGAGCTACTGCCTCACCAGTAGCGAAGGCTCAAAGTTCCCTGATCCTCCGGTGCCGATGTATGCTGCGGCAGCTCCCTTAACAAAATATTAGGCGTACCACATTGCAGTAGACGAGCGTTGGCAGTAGACCGGGTCCGCCAATGGCGTGCAAATCTGGTCTAGGGCTTGCTCTTTCGCTGTGTGACACCCCGCTAGGGCTTTTGCTTGACGAGCGTGTGCACATCTCCTTGCCATGGACATCGCGTCACCAGTAACCGATATCGTGAAATACTCCTCATCTCAGTACGCGCATCAGGCTGAACAGCTTGGTGCCAGAGGACCGTCGTGGCAGCGAGGTCGGCAACTGCTCTGCACGTGTGTTCGTCGTCAAAATCATGGGTGAGCCTACATTGTGTTACACTAGCGGCGGGTTTCCTTGCTGCGTCATGCCTCGCTGCACGTCCAGGTGCTCACATGGGCTGGCATTACAAAGTCACATGGCCAGTACATTGGGTCCGTGCTTCGAGTACTTTGAATGCAACATAGCGATCGGCAGCCAAAGCTCGGACCAGGAAACAATGCGCTCTGGATGCACTCGCACCTGGCACGGCAGGCAAAGTCGACTGGGCAGCTAGGACAGCGGCCAAGGCACAGCACAAGCATCTATAATTGAAGACGGGCCGGTTGAATAGCCTGCTCATGCTGCACACTACGAGGCATATGTAGCTGCTGCTCTCATTCCACCTGATATTTTGCATCTGCTGCAGATACGAAGGACCCAACAGTCCCAGACCCTCTGGAGGGCAGCAAACCCTCAATGGTCAAGCCCAAGGGCCCTCCCCCTGGCAACCCTGTGGCCCGCTTTGGCGAGAAGCTGTTCCACGTGCACAGCCGGGGCTCCACCTGGCTGGGAGAGATCAGGTGAGCACAGCACAGCAGGACACCCAGTACAGCAGGTGCGATGTTGAGGAAGCCGACACTGCTGCACAGTTTGCTGATGAGCAAACTGAAAGACTTGCAGGCTGTTGAACCAACAGGGTGCGTGCACGCGCATGCATGATGTCAGCTGTCAGCATGCTTCGTTGGCCAGAAGCGCATCTGGTGGCGTGCTGTGCCCTCAGGGGGCAACCTTGCCTTCAGTGGCTGGTAGGGCGACAGGAGCAACCACATGACAATCTGCCACTGATGCTGCTGCTCCTGTTCTAGGGCTGGCTGCGTACTGTTCATGACATCAGCCTACATCCTGTTCCTCAATCCCTTGGTAGGTGGCAACAGCAGCAGCACCCAGGCATGTGTAATTATATTGTTGTGCATGCAAGTGCCAAGCTATTATAGTTTTGACAGGGTGTGCACCCTGCAGCTCCACTGCTGTTGCAGCACAGTGGTGACGGTGCAGCCTGCGTAGTGACAATGAGCTGACAGCGCGGGGTGATGTGGCAGCAGCAGGCCACACCCTATCCTTGGACTGAGGAGGACCTGCCATGACATCATATGACATGTGAGTCAACATGTGTATCGTGTTTGGCTGCAGATCCTGTCTGGTGCCAGCAACGGCTTCAGCACCGGCATGCCCAAGCAGGACATCGTGCTGGCGACAGCAGTCGCCACGGCTGTGGCCACAGCCACCATGGGTGAGACGTGGCCGCCACCCACAGCACCACGCGGTAGAATGAGTATGGCAGCCCCCTTTTGCGCTGGCAGGATTCGTTTCCGCAAGTGCATGTGCTGACTTGCTGTTGCTGCTGCTGCTGCTGCTGCCCGCTTGTGTACCTTGCAGGTGTGGTCGCCAACTACCCATGGGTGAGCTGATTGGTGTACCCCTGCATCTGAGCTGTTGCTGTGCAAGTGTGCATGCATATGTGACGGCCACAGTACTAGATTGCGGGCAGACATTTTGAGTATGGGTGGGGGTTGCTGCAGTGAACAACAGGTGCACTCCGTCCAATACCAAGGCACGTCTATGTGTCTCAGCATCATCGCGATGTAGCACACATATGCAGGCATGCCAATCAGTGTGTGTCTGCTGCTCGCTCCACACTCATCACCGCTGTCGCCTTCACCGCTGCTGCGCTCGCGCACGCATGCAGGTTGTCAGCACTCAGCTGGGCACCAACTCCTTCTTTGTCAACAACGTGCTTGGCGTGCAAGAGTGCGGGCACCACGCCACTATGCAGGGCCCAGACGCGGCCTGCATGGGCGTCCCTTGCGCCTGCGTCCCCGTCAGCGCCACCAACAGCACGACCGTGCCTGACGTCACGCTGACTGGCGCGTGTGCCGCGGACACCGCCAACACCTGCATGGGCACGAGGATCCCGTACGAACAGGCGCTGGCGTGCACCTTCCTCGAGGGGATCATCTTCTTACTCATCTGTGCCACAGGTGCGAGCTGGACTGCAGCAACCCTCGATAGCAGCCGCTTCAGCGGCGTTTTGCAACATGCAGAGCTGTCTCAGGAACGCTCTGTCCCCCTTGTTCATCTCAGCAATGCTCTAGCCTCCTGCAAGTTTGCCGTTGTGCATGCTTGCGTCTCCAAGCTCCGCTTACCCTGAACCCAGGCTCTAGGCTGCAGCACGATGTTGTCACCACAGAAACGACAATCAGCTGACGTGCATTGCGCGGTGCTGTGCTGCAGGGCTGCGGGCGGTGGTCATCCGCCTCTTCCCCAAGTCTGTGCTGATGGCAGGAGCAGCAGGCATCGGCGTATTCATCGCCTTTGTGGGCATGAAGGTGCGCCATGCATCGCCAACTGAGCTTGAGCCACTCTGTGATCTGCGCGCTTATGTCAGGCCGTCATCCCTGGGGCGTACTTGCATGTTATAACGCGGCTGCAGCTAGCTGTGCAGAAGCTGCCCGCACGCAGTCATGTTGGCCATGCGAGGCGAGCTGTGTGTGTGGCTGGCATGTTGTCACACGTACAGCTGCCCTGCTATCAGAGGGCTCCTCCTGGCCTGCCTGCTGAGTGGTGTGCTGGATCTGCGCTTGCTGCCGTCCTGCTGTTTGGGCTGCGCGCAGGACGCCGGCTTCATTGCTGCTGCCCCTTTTCCAACGCTGGTGGGCCTCAACACGGAGTGGCCATACAAGCACGGTGCAGGCTTTTGGCCGTTGACTGCTGTCAGCATCTTGCTTTGCATGGTTGTGGATTTTTGCTTGTACTGGCACGTGCATGACATGCAGATGCAGCACACGCCACAGCAACTGCAAAGCTTGATGCACTGCCCCCCGCTGCTACAGCCAAGCTGCATGTTATGACGTGCGGCCGCTCTGTTGTGCGCTGCTGCTGTTGGTTGCAGGCGGCTGGGGTGCCAGCGACTACCACAGCTGCATCGGCTTCAACTCGTGCACCATGTATATGGATGGCCCGCCTTACTCTGTGGTGTGCCCTTGGCTGGCAGTGGGGGGGCTGCTGTTCACATGTGAGCCGCCACAGCACGCCTGCGTGGCGAACCTGAGCTCCCATTTGTGTCACACATGTGCAGCATGTAGTTGGCTGTGCGCCTGTTTTGGCATTGCAAGTTGCTGCAGTCTGCTGCACAAGCGAACTGATGGCAGTGTGGGTGGGACGTGGCACTAGACGCTTTGCTTAAAACGGTCGGTGGTGTGGCTCTGCATTGCATGCACAATGAATTGGTGTTTGCAGGTAATGGCAAAGCTTTCAGTGCCGGCGGCTGTGTCCTCGGTCTTGGCATTCAAAAGCTGATAGGTCGGGAGTTTCACGCAGCGCTGATGCCCTGTGCCTGCTGCCCGGCGTCGCTGCTCCCAGGCATTCTGCTGGTGTGGAACGTGAACGGCGCGTTCATCATCGGCATCTTCTTCACTATGTTTGTGAGCTGGGCCAAGTTCCCGCAGAAGATGTCTGAGGGCGGCCTCGTGCCTGACAAGGTGAGGTTGGTGTTGCCCGGTCTGGTCTGCTTGGTTGCTTGGTTGGGTTGGCTGGCTGGCTGGCTGGCTGGCTGTCTCAAGTACTTTGAGTTGGGTCTGTTGGTTGCTCTTCTGGGTGATGGTGGTGGTGCCCAACATAAGGCAGCTATCAGCTAGACTGTGACTTGGCGGCAGTGCTGCAATGAGCAGCAGGCATGACGCTGTGCTGTGGTGCCGGCACGCAGATGTTGTGCATTGTGGTACGGCAGCCTGCCGTGTGGGCCTTCATTGGTGTCTCACAAACCTTGGCGCATTGCCTGCACTTATGCTACACCGTGCTCAGCACAGATCTGTCCCGAGCATCCTCACAGCCAACCAAACCATTGTGCGTGCTGCGCCGCCTGTTGCCTGCTTGGTTGCCTTATACAATCACTGGATTGAAGCTGACAAAATGACCGCTGCCACATGCTGCGTGCCTGCAGGTGGTGGATGTTGCACGCTTTACTACAACAGCAGGTGCACTCGACTTCAACTGGGGAGCCAACACAGGTGCGCTTGCAAAGCAAGCAGACATGCGTGGCTGCTAGCTGAGCTGGCAGTTATAGGCTGACGCAGTACCTCATCTTGCACGGCTGCAGTGAACGAGCGACCACAACACAACTCGCTGCTGCAGACTGGAGTGTTTGCATGCGCATCCTAATGCTTGGTTTCCTTCAAGAGCACCTTCAATGAATGTCTGACTCAGGTGGCAGCTGCTGAGTCACCGGCTCGTGTCTGTGCGCTGCATGCAGGCGAGCTGATTGGTGCGCTGATGATGTTCCTGTACCTGGACCTTGTGGGCAGCAGGTGACCGGCAGAAGACAGCATGCAGCACCGCATGCTGCCTGCCATGCAACGCCGCACAGGCCGTGTTCTGACAGCAGCCCTGGTGCAAGATGCCAAGATATGGTTGCGTTGCTGTGGCACCCGGCAGTTGCTAGCACTGGCGGTTCTGACATGTACATGTGTGCTGATTCCTCCCACATTCAGTTCCGTTGGCAACCATGGCGCTTGTTTTCAGCTGAGTTGCTGCCACCATTCCCGCGCACTTCACTGCACTG